>JAHHZJ010000568.1:0-65711 GCA_021437245.1 Aegilops speltoides | reverse complement strand
AAAAAAAGTAAAAAAAGAGAAAAAATTCAGAGTGTGCTCTTCCCTTGTTTACGTGCAGCTACCGTGATTTTGTTAGTGTTCTAGGCTCGCTCTAGCACGGTTCAGCCTAGGACCAAGACAAGACTGCTGCTGAGCCGCTTATTCAACTTTGCATCTCCGATTTGATTATTGTAATCTCTTTTTGCTACCATATTATAAGCCTTCCTACCCACATACATCTACGTCAGGCGCTTGATTCTCCCTCGTAATCGCTATAGCCAAGCTTTGAGAGTTTTGACTACAACGGTCATGCCGATCACCATCCTGCCGGGTAAGAACCGTAAGAATTTGAGATTTGCTTCACGGATTTGTGACTGCCCACCACACCACCACCACCACTTCCTAGTAGTCCAGAGGATCATATTCTGTGTGTTCTATTGCTGCTAACCATGGCAGGATCACAGCCGATGAGACTGATTGGGAGAACTCGACAAACAAACAGCTACATGATAAGTTTCAAAGAAATGATGATTGGACAGGTGCAAGATGTGGTAAACAGATTTGACGAGGCCATGGAGAAGATAGATGGCATTGAGAAGACGCTTGAAACAAAGCTTGATAGCAAGTTTGATGAATTGCTCGCGTTTTCCACAACCACCGCCGTTGCACCTATCGCACCTCCGCAACGACAACAACCACGCCTCTTCCGAATCAGATGGACGAGCTCAGCGTGTTCCTATTGAGCCAGACAAAATTCGGTGTGCCGCCATCATCTGTTGGTGCTTCTTTGGCTCTCGCCATCGCCATGCTGGTACCGAGAGAGGATGATTATGTGGAAGATTACGAGGATGAGGTTGATCAACATCGTAACTACGTGCAACCACCAAAGACCACAACCACCGTGTCGCCCACATGCAAATAATGGCAATGTTAGGGCTCCTCAGTACGAGATCATGACCATCTCCCTAAACTGAAATTGAATATTCCACCATTTGAGGGTAGATATGTTCCTGATATATATCTTACTTGGGAGTTAGAAACTGAACAACGATTTACATGTTTACAATATCCCGAGGAGAGACGTGTTCCGCTGGCTGCTTGTGCTTTCACTAGCTTTGCATGTGTTTGGTGGTCCTAACATTGTAGATTATATCCTGCTCCAGCTACTTGGGCTGCTTTGAAAACTGCTATGCGCACTCTGGTTCCACCATATTATCAACGTGAATTACTTCAAAAATTGCAGCGCTTAAGACAAGGAAAAATTCTGTAGAAGAATATTATCAGAATTACAAACCGCTTGATTAGATGTGGTATTGTTGAGGAGAATGAAGCTATGCTTGCACGCTTTCTGGGTGGATTAAATAGAGAGATTCAGACCATTCTAGACTATAAGGATTATAATAATATCACTGCTTATTCCATCTTGCTTGTAAAGTTGAACGTGAAGTGCAGGATCGATGTGCATTGGCGCCGCACTAACTTTTCTCGCAGGTCGACCTTCATCATGGACACCACGGCATCATCTACTTCCATCGCACCATCACCTCCTTCAAAGCCACCTCCAACCGTGATACAAGAAAGCAGCACAACCACCACTATCCGCCAAGAGCACACCCGCCGGCTCAAGCATGAGCTCTTCTTCTTCCATGGCGCCAACAGGCACACAAGTGATATTATTTGTCGTCATAAGGGAAGAGGACATTTTGCGAGAGAATGCAAATCTCAGCGTGTGATGATTGCTACCGAGGATGGTGGGTATGAGTCCGCTAGTGACTATGATGAGGAGACTTTGGCTCTTATTACACATGAGGAACACGTGGAGATGATTCTCGATCATGAGACACAATACATGGCTGTCAAGATGCCGATGTATGAATGTTTAGTTGCTCAACGTGTTTTGAGTGTGCAGGTTACACAAGTCGAGCAAAATCAGAGGCATAATTTGTTCCATACAAAGGAGTTGTGAAGGAACGCTCTATTCAAGGCCATCATAGATGGAGGGAGCTGCAACAACTTGGCTAGCATGGAGATGGTGGAGAAGCTATCTCTCACCACAAGACCACATCCACATCCTTACTACATCCAATGGTTCAACAACAGCGGCAAGGTTAAGGTAACACGCATCGCTCGTGGTGCATTTTAGTATCTCTACATATGCTGATTATGTTGATTGTGATGTGGTACCTATGCAAGCATGTTCCTTGTTACTTGGTAGACCATGGCAATTTGATAAAAATTTCAGACACCATGGTAGAAACAATCAAGATACTCTTGTTCATAAGGATAAAATATTACTTTGCTTCCTATGACTCTGAGTCCATTTTGAAAGATGATATTAATAGAGCTAATAAAGCAAAACAGAGAAAATAAGAGTGAAAATCAGATTGTGGCAAAAGAATTTGAGCAACATATGAAGCCTAATAATAAACCATCTAGTGTTGCTTCTGAAATTAAATTGAAAAGTGCATGTTTACTTGCCACCAAATCTGATATTGATGAGCTAGATTTTAGCAAATCTATTTGCTATGCTTTTGTGTGCAAAGAGGCATTATTTTCATTCGAGGACGTGTTTTCCTTTTGCCCCTCGCTGTCACTAACATTTTGCAGAGTTCACCGACGCCTTTCCACAAGACGCCACCGGATTACCACCTATTCGAGGGATTGAGCATCAAATTGACTTAATTCCTGCATCATTACCCAACCGTGCACCATACCGCACTCAATCCAGAGGAGACGAAGGAGATTATGCGTCAAGTACAGGAGCTGCTCGACAAAGGTTATATACGCCAATCCCTTAGTCCTTGTGTTGTTCCTATTATTCTAGTGCCAAAAAGGATGGTACGTCACGATGTGTGTTGATTGTAGAGGCATTAATAATATTACTATTCGTTATCGCCACCCTATTCCTAGGCTAGATGATATGCTTGATGAATTGAGTGGCTCTACAATATTCTCCAAAGTTGATTTATGAGTGGATACCATCAAATTCGTATGAAATTGGGAGATGAATGGAAAACAGCATTTAAAACTAAGTTTGGATTATATGAGTGGTTAGTCATGCCTTTGGGTTAACTAATGCACCTAGTACTTTCATGAGATTAATGAACTAAGTTTTACGTGCTTTCATTGGACGATTTGTGGTAGTCTATTTTGATGATATACTGATTTATAGCAAATCTTTGGAAGAACATTTGGAACATTTACGTGTTGTTTTTAATGCTCTACGTGATGCACGCTTGTTTGGTAACCTTGGGAAGTGCACCTTTGCACCGATCGAGTATCTTTTCTTGGCTATGTTGTTACTCCACAGGAATTGAAGTTGATAAAGCCAAGATTGAAGCTATTGAGAGTTGGCCGCAGCCCAAAACGGTCACACAAGTGAGGAGTTTCTTTGGCCTCGCTGGTTTCTATAGGCGCTGTGAGAGATTTCAGCACCATTGCTGCACCTCTCAATGAGCTTACAAAGAAGGATGTGCCTTTTGTTTGGGGTACCGCATGTGAAGAAGCCTTCACGGATTGAAAGATAAGTTGACACATGCCCTTTACTCCAACTTCCTGATTTTAATAAGACTTTTGAGCTTGAATGTGATGCTAGTGGAATTGGATTAGAGGTGTGTTATTACAAGATGGCAAACCTGTTGTATACTTTTCTCAAAAATTGAGGGCCTAGTCTGAATTACTCTACTTATGATAAAGAATTATATGCTCTTGTTCGGACTTTAGAAACATGGCAACATTATTTATGGCCCAAAGAATTTGTTATACATTCTGATCATGAATCTTTGAAACATATTAAAAGTCAAGCTAAACTGAATCGTAGACATGCTAAATGGGTTGAATTCATTGAGACTTTCCTTATGTCATTAAACACAAGAAGGGTAAAGAAAATGTTATTGTCGATGCATTGTCTCGTCAGCTATACTATGCTTTCACAACTTGACTTCAAAATATTTGGTTTGGAGACCATCAAAGATCAATATGTGCATGATGCTGATTTTAAAGATGTATTGCAGAATTGTAAAGAAGGAAGAACATGGAACAAGTTTGTCGTTAATGATGGATTTGTGTTCCGTCTAACAAGCTATGCATTCCAGCTAGTCTGCTCGCCTTTTGTTGTTGCAGGAGGCGATGGAGGAGGACTAATGGGACACTTTGGCGTGAAGAAGACGGAGGACGATTTGCTACACATTTCTTTTGGCCAAAGATGAGACGGATGTTGAGCGCTTTATTGCTCGCTGCACTACATGTCAAAAAGCTAAGTCACGACTCAATCCTCATGGTTTATATATGCCTTTGCCTGCACTCTAGTGTTCCTTGGGAGGATATATCTATGGACTTTGTTTTAGGTTTACCTAGAACAAAGAAGGGAGGGATAGCATATTTGTTGTCGTGGATAGATTCTCTAAAATGGCACACTTTATACCATGTCATAAAAGCGATGATGTCATCAATGTTGCTGATTTGTTCTTTCGTGAAATTATTCGCTTGCATGGTGTGCCAAATACTATTGTTTCAGATCGTGATACTAAATTTCTTAGCCACTTTTGGAGATGTTTATGGGCTAAGTTGGGGACTAAACTGCTTTTAGTACTACTTGTCACCCCAAACCGATGGATAAACTGAAGTAGTCAATAGAACATTGTCTACTATGCTTAGGGCTGTTCTAAAGAAAAATAAGAAAATGTGGAGGAATGCTTGCCTCATATTGAATTTGCTTATAATCGCTCATTGCATTCTACTACTAAGATGTGCCCTTTTGAAGTTGTGTATGGTTTCCACCTCGGCACCTATTGATTTGTCGCTTCTTCCATCTTCGGAGAAGGTTAATTTTGATGCTAAAGAACGTGTGAATTGATTTTAAAATGCATGAGTTAACTAAGGAAAACATTGAGCGATGAATGCTAAATATAAACTTGCCGGAGATAAGGGTAGAAAACATGTTGTGTTTGCACCGAGATCTTGTTTGGTTACATTTATGTAAGGATAGATTTCCGATTTGCGCAAATCAAAGCTAATGCCACGTGCTGCTGGTCCCTTTAAGGTGTTGGAGAAAGTAAATGATAATGCATATAAACTTGAGCTGCCCGCAGATTTTGGGGTTAGTCCCACTTTTAACATTGCAGATTTGAAGCCATATTTGGGTGAGGAAGATGAACTTCCGTCGAGGACGCACTTCATTTCAAGAAGGGAGGATGATGAGGACATCAATACCATTGTTACACCCACAGCCCCTCGCTGCTATACATACTGACCAATTACTAGAGCTCACAAGACGCCAACTAAATTACTGTGTACTTTCGCTTTGGTAATGATTCTAATGTTCATGAGAATATGATGTCGCTTAAATTGGATACATTTGTTTTGCTTACAAATGAAGGGCCTAGCTTGGAGAAGGATGAACATTGGAGCAAGAACAAGCATGGAGATGATGGCATGCAAGGGGACAAGAACGGAGTTACAAGTGATGATTTCAGGACTTTGAAGCCACCATAATGAGTGCATGAAGCCTTGGACGAAATATACAAGATGCCACTTCATAATATTCGTCCATAGGCTATTCTAGGTGCTGCATGTCACCTTATTATTGGGCCAGGCCCATGTAATTTCGAAATACATTAGTATAGGCTATTTTAGAGTCCGATGGGGGAAACAAGAGATAGGGTTAGTTTCGACCCTCCACCAAGGGCCACGAAATTCACCTCTCTTCCTCCATATATACAGCCCTTAGGGCACCGCTTAGACTTTGGGTTTTGTTTAGATCAAAAGTTCGCCATAGCTGCAACTTCACATTTCGCTTGTGTTCAACGACTGCATAAAGGCGCCACAGTAACCCCACCTTGATCAATAAAGCTTATCTTATATTCGCAATATCCAGATTGCAATCTCAGCTTTTGCTTGTTCTTCGCTTGCTCGCAGAAATAGACCTCGTGGTCGTTGATCGTGTTCGCGTGGGTCAATAACCTCCTCGGAGTTGGTTTAGCGATTGCATATGCGCGACGCCCTCGCACGCTCAGAGTCGGATCGCCAAAGTCGATTTCCACCAAAGCGAAATCCACCATCTCATCGAAAGACGGACACGATGCAACTAATGGAGACAAGAGGTAATGATCATGACAAATCTTGTGAGAGGCATGAGCATATATGTCATCAACCCAAGAAAGCAAGTAATAGTGGAACATGGGTGATGCAACATAGCAAGCAATCATAGCAATCAAGTTACAAGCTAGTAGTGCTAAGATGCAACATACTAGGAGGAATCATGGCAAGCATGTCATGTGTGCAAATAGTGGGCATGAATAATGCACATGACATATCACAAGCATGAAAGCAAGATGTGAGTAAATAGCATCAATGTATTGGCGAGAGACCATAAGTAAGCAGTAATGGGGCATCATGACTCTCCCAACACAACAAGCATCAATAGCATGGGGCACATGATAAACATGGCAAAAGCAACAAGGATCTCCACCAAGCATGCAAATACACATAGGGATATCATATTGGTGAATCATGGGTAGATGCAAGCAAGGGTCACAATTGCATGGCAAAGGCATAGGAGCAAGCATAACATGCAAAGTGAACACAATAGTATGGGCATAAGGTGACGAGTGGTAAATAGCCCATAGCCGTGGAGAGCCAAGTAGAGGAGTTGCGCTGTAGTCCTTGCGCAAGGGGATTGTGGTGATGATAGTCCACGGATCCCAAGCATCATTGCTCAAGAGCTCAAGCCACAACTCTGGGATTGAGAGGTTGACGAGTATACATGAGTACCTACACAAAACAAAGACAAAGGAAAATTGTGTAAGGTGGTAGATGTACACATCATCCATCATGATGCGCACGTGCTTGTGTTTGTTAGCACCAAATATCCAACGCTCAAATAAATGAGATGCGTGATATAGAAACATGTCATCCATCATGAGAGGTTTGTTATTATGTATGTCATAATGGAGACTCAAATTGTGTAATGCATCATGAGAAATATCTAGAGCATTGTTATTCATGGAATGCATATGGTGCAAGCAATTATGTGAATCATGCAAATTATGGAATGCATCAAAATCTCCTAATATGTATGAGGAAACTATGGGGTCTCTCATGAGCATGAGTAGCAACATCACATGGAGAATATTGACAACATCCAAAACAATGCATATTTGGAACAATGTGATCATGGCATGACATATTGATGAATTGCGCAAATCATGTAAAGGAAGTATGGCAATATCATCACATGAAAACAAAAGCCAATGACCATCATCTCGCCATCTATGCCATAAGTGCAAATAGGATTTGTTTTAATGGGGCATGCATAGTTACTATGTTGAGATTGAAATGATGCAATATGGAAGATCTCACTCATAGCATATGACAAGTTCAATGGATTGTCAAACATGAAGTGACCAATAGAATTTTCACATGATATCCTATGAAGCATAGCATCACAACTAGGCAACTCAACATGCTCATCATCATATTCATCATTAATAGGTAAGTCAAGGCATGAAGAAGTTTCACTAGCATGAAGCATGGTAATAGGTGGGTCAACATCATGGGAGCAATCAATGTCAAGAGGGTCCACTAGGGGACAAGAGAAGCACCATCACCTATGTTACCATTGGAGCGCCGCCATGTGTTGTAGGTGAGGTGTCAAGATCGCCTCGCTGTCATCTTCATCTTGATGGAACCATGTAGGGGTGTGTCATCGTCCATCATGGCCATCGCTGCCTTTCATAGGAGGTATGGACTCATCAATGGTAGGCGGTCATGTAGGAGACCTAGCACCAAAGAAGAAAACACACTAGGAGTAGAGGGTAAGTCGTTAGAAATCATAGTGGCCTCATGTGCCGTGTCAACTACCTCACTCTCTAAGTGTTGTGGCTCACTCACTCCCTCAAGGATGCTCTCACCATATGGTCAGGAGTCACTCAAATGGCGCTCAACCTCACATAGGATGTGTGGCATGCTCTCATTTGTGGGGCTAGTGGTGGTCACACTCATCCTCTCATAGGAAATGCTCTCAATGTCACGTATGGTGGAGTCACCATGTCACCATTGGGTGGTGGCTCTCCTCATGGCACTTGGGGCATCTCGACATATATGGGTGTCTGGAGAGATGTCGGTGCAAATGTCTCCATGCTCAACTCCTATCGCCGTGGTCGAAGGGGATGGCCCTTGCTCGACCTTCTTGTCATCGCCTTGGTGTAGGAGGCCCATATGATGTGGCACTCATAGCTCGCCTCCATGACCGAAGGAGTTTCCCATGCTCGCCATCTTCTTGGGGGCTTCCAAGATGGCGGTCACCTCTCTCGGAGGGTAGTCGCCTGGACTTGATGAAGTCGGCGTAGGCGATAGCGTGGGAAGTAGGCAAGTTTACGCCCAAAGGCTTAAGATGCTTTGAGAAACACGGGCTAAGATGCCAAGTGGTTGATGTCGAAGCGCCGCCTTGGTGGTGGTCGCCTCATGGCCTTTCAGTTTTGCTTGGACTTGGCGTGAAGTAGGTCTTGTACTTTGCATTTGCGCCAGGAGCATCTTCATGATGATGTCGTCATTGCGTTTGGAGCCTCGTAGGGAGATGTCGCTCGTCAAGCCAAACATGTCGCTGAGGCATCGGCCTTCATGACGATGCATCGGGAACGCGGATGATGATCGCAGATGTGGATGAGAGGACGATTGCACTTGCATCTTTTCGCTACCGAAGATTTGTGGCTTGACCGTCAGTCAGTTCTCTTGAGGACGATGAAGGGGAAGAAGACTTGATCAAGGCTCTAATCTCCTCCATCCTTGCATCTTGCTCCTCTTATGTGCAAGTTTTGTCGATGTAGTCCATTTTCCTTGCTTCGGAGTGACGAATGCTCGATGGAGATGTTCTCGATGTGCTCTCGCAATCTTGATTGTGCGCTCTTGTATTTGTCGTTGTAGATCAAGATGGACGCTTTGGAGATGTAGTTGTTCACGCCGTTGTTGTCGTCAGAGACCAGAGAGGGAATGCCTTGCCTATCCATCACAAGACTCGAGCAAATATGAGTGGGAGAAAGAGAAGAACGTATACCACCACCAAAGTTGAAGATGAATCAAGTTCACTAAATGTGGACAATGAAATAGCACTATTGGTACCAATCCTGGTCGGTTCTCACACCTACACAAGTAAAGCTTATAGTGGAGCTCGGTGGAGGATAGTGGCACAAAAATTTAATGCAAAAATGTTAGCAAGAGTCAATAATGTTGAAAAGATTCACAAATTCGCAAGTGAAACAAATGGACCAATAGCAAAGAATGGCACACGTAAACACACACACGGATAGATAAATGGGGTCGTGCAACCAAGGAATGAGCTCAAATGTGGAATCCACTCAAAACGCCTCCGTGTTGCACAACTCAAGAGAGACGCAAGCACGATTGCTCAATAGGCGGATACGACACTTTGCACAACCTATAAGATGCAAATGGATATTCTTTCTATCCCAAGTATGCTATGTATGTATGGTTCCCAAAGTTTCTCTCAAGCATGATATCATATGATGTAGATTTGACAATCTTATGTGCAATGGGGTATGATGCTATGGCACTTGCTCACGAGCTCTTTTGCTCTCTTTTGCTTAAAAGCTTTTTTTCAATGGCCACTTATGCACAATGTACAAACCAAGATAGCAATTGTGTATATACGGAACAAACTTGAGGCACAATGGATGATATGATACCAAGATGATATGGTATGTATGCAATGGATGGTGGATCACTAATGTGCACAAGTGATGAGGACATCAAGCACCATTGTTACACCCACAGCCCCCGCTGCTATACATACATGGACCAATTACTAGAGCTCGCACGCCAACTAAATTACCTGTACTTTCTGCTTTGGTAATGATTCTAATGTTCATGAGAATATTATGTCGCTTAAATTGGATACATTTGTTTTGCTTACAAATGTAGGGCCTAGCTTGGAGAAGGATGAACATTGGAGCAAGAACCAGCATGGAGATGATGGCATGCAAGGGGACAAGAATGGAGTTACAAGTGATGATTTCAGACTTTGAAGCCACCATAATGAGTGCATGAAGCCTTGGACGAAATATACAAGATGCCACTCCATAAATTTCTGTCCAGAGGCTATTCTAGGTGCTCAAGCCACCTATTATTGGGCCAGGCCCATGTAATTTTGAAATACATTAGTATAGGCTATTTTTAGAGTCCAGATGTGTGGGGGAACAAGAGATAGGGTTAGTTTCGACCCTCCACCAAGGGCCACGAAATTCACCCCTCTTCCTCCATATATACAGCCCTTAGGGCACCAATTAGACTTGGGTTTTGTTTAGATCAAAAGTTCGCCATAGCTGCAACTTCACTGCATTTCGCTTGTGTTCAACGACTGCATAAAGGCGCCACAGTAACCCCACCTTGATCAATAAAGCTTTCATCTTACATTCGCAATATCCGATTGCAATCTCGCTTGCTTGTTCTTCGCTTGTTGCTGGAGGAAATAGACCGTGGTCAGGTTGATCGTGTTCCGCGCGGTCAATAACCTCCTCGGAGTTGGTTTAGCGACATATGCGCGACGCCCTCGCACGCTCGTAGGTCGGATCGCCAAAGTCGACTTCCACCAAAGCGAAATCCACCATCTCATCGAAAGACGGACACCTTCGCTTCTATCAACAAGTAACATTGCCGGCAATACTCAAATGGCTAGTCTCGATAGGTAAGTGACACAAAATGGGCTAGGGGTTAACAATGCAATTGCAAGGGAATATACAAAGGTGTCGTCTACGGAAAACGGGGAGAAATTTTAGGAGAATTTGATCCATCCCATTCATTGCATGACCCCAATACTTGTGTGCACCATATGCTCCCCATGAATAAACATGCTTTTGATGTGCCATATACTTGTTTTCTTCAATTTGTGTCCCCATCGTGTCATACATAATAACTATTCTTTCATGATGGATGACATGTTCCTATACCATGCATCAAATTTCTTTGAGCGATGCCTATCTTGTGCTAACTCTCACACGCACATACACATCATGATGGATGATGTGTACATTTACCACACACACAATTTCTTTCGCTTGTGTCTCTTTGTGTAGGTATATCTATGCATACTTGTCAACTTCGCAATCCCACGAAGTTGACAAAACGAGCTCTTGAGAGCAATGACGATTTGGGATCCCGTGGACTATCCTTACCACTGCTCCCTTCGCCAGCAAGGACTATGCTAACCCTCTACTTGGCTCTCACACTCTATGGGCCATTTACCACTTCTCACATTATGCTCATTTTACTGTTCACTTTGCATGCTATGCTTGTTTTTATGCCTTTGCCATGCATTGTGACCCTTGCTTGCATCTACCCATGATTCTCCATTATGATATTCCTATGTGTATTTGCATGCTTGGTGGAGATCCTTGTTGCTTTTGCCATGTTTATCATGTGCCCCATTCTATTGATGCTTGTTGTGTTGGGAGAGTCATGATGACCCATTGCTATTCACATATGGCCTCTCGCCAATACATTCATGATATTGTACTCATATCTTGCTTTCATGCTTGTGCTATGACTTGTGAATTATTCATGCCCACTATTTGCACCAATGACATGTTTGCTATGATTCCTCCTAGTATGTTGCATCTTCGCACTACTAGCTTGCTTGATTTGATAGATATAATGCTCGCTATATTGCATCACCCATGTTCCACTACTTGCTTTCTTGGGTTGATGACATATATGACTTGTGTGTGTAGAGCTAGTTCTTCACATATGCCATGTCCCTTTGCTTATCACATGCTTGACTTGATTGCCTCACACATGATGAACAATTGCTCTTTCCATTGTGTTGAGTGCCATTTATATCTACACTACACCCTATGCACGTTATGCTTGGATTTTCTTGCACTTGCCCCATGTGTTTAGACATTTCACTATATTTGGTGTTGTGAATGACTCTTATGCCTACCATAGACCGCTCATTGAGCTCTTTATGCATGCTTGCTATGACCTTGAGGTAGATGCTTGTTCACTTATCACATATATTTGCATCTTGACTCTCCCATTTGCATGCTTGTTCCTATGATATACTTGATTGTGCTCAATTTATATGCTCAAATGCCATGCCACAATTCTTTTGTCAAACCATATGCTATGCTTGATGACAACACTTGTTGGGTGAATCACCTCTTGAAAGCTTGGTTTTGCTCTTCTTACGACAACCACATTTGTTTTTCCAAGTGCTTGTTATCTTTGCTACTTTTGAAGGAATTACAAGACGGTGCGACATTGGAGAGTGCCCATTTGGAACTACAACATGACGTAATGCTTGGTGATCGCCCACTTCTACACGCATTTACATCATCTCTTTCCCATGGTGATTTGGTGATGAGGACATCAATACCATTGTTACACCCACAGCCCCTACTGCTATATATACGGGACCAATTACTAGAGCTCACAAGACGCCAATTAAATTACTGTACTTTCGCTTTCTTGGTAATGATTCTAATGTTCATGAGAATATGATGTTTAAATTGGATACATTTGTTTTGCTTACAAATGAAGGGCCTAGCTTGGAGAAGGATGAACATTGAGCAAGAACACGCAGGAGCTGATGGCATGCAAGGATCAACAACGGAGTTACAAGTGATGATTTCAGACTTTGAAGCCACCATAAGGAGTGCATGAAGCCTTGGACGAAATATACAAGATGCCACTTCATAATATTCGCCCATAGGCTATTCTAGGTGTCGCTACACCTTATTATTGGGCCAGCCCATGTAATTTCGAAATACTTAAGTATAGGCTATTTTTAGAGTCCGTATGTGGGGGAAACAAGAGTTAGGGTTGGTTTCGACCCCACCCTCAAGGGCCACGAAATTCTCCTCTTCCCCCATATATACATCCCTTAGGGCGCTTTAGACCTTGGGTTTTGTTTAGATCAAAAGTTCGCCATAGTGCAACTTCGCTGCATTTCGCTTGTGTTCAACGACTGCATAAAGGCGCCACAGAGCCCCACCTTGATCAATAAAGCTTTCATCTTATATTCGCAATATCCAGATTGCAATCTCAGCTTGCTTGTTCTTCGCTTGCTCGCAGGAAACAGACCCTCGTGGTCATGCCGATCGTGTTCGGGCGTAATAATAACTCTCGGAGTTGGTTTAGCGAGCAAGGCGCGACGCCCCGCAGACGCTCGTGAGTCGGATCGTCAAAGTCGACTTCCACCAAAGCGAAAAATCCACCATCTCATCGAAGACGGACACCGCCTTCAACAACTACGCCCTTCCGAATCAGTATGGACGCAGCTCAGCGGTTCCTATTGAGCCAGACAAAATTTCGTGCCGCTAAGCATCGTTGTTGGTGCTTTTTGGCTCCCTGCCACGTGCTGGTGGTACCGAGGAGGATGATGAGTATGTGGGTGATTATGAGGATGAGGTTGATCAACATCGTAATCTATGTGGCAACCACCAGCACCACAACCACCGTGTCGCCCACATGCAAATAATGGCAATATTAGGCTCCCTCAGTATTTTAGATCATGACCATCTCCTAAACCAAAATTGAATATTCCACCATTTGAGGGTAGATATTCCTATATATATCTTACTTGGGGAGTTAGAAACCGAACAACGATTTACATGCGCATAACATCCTCGAGGAGAGACGTGTTCATTGCTGTGCTTTCACTAGTTTTGTATGTGTTTGGTTCTAACATTGTCGATTATATCCTGCTCAAACCATTTGGGCTGCTTTGAAAACTGCTATGCGCATCAAGGTTCCACCATATTATCAACGTGAATTACTTCAAAATTGCAGCGCTTAAGACAAGGAAAAATTCGTAGAAGAATATTATCGAATTACAAACCGCTTGATTAGATGTGGTATTGTCGAGGAGAATGAAGCTATGCTTGCACGCTTTTGGGTGGATTAAATAGAGAGATTCGCACCATTCTAGACTATAAGGATTATAATAATATCACTGCTTATTCCATCTTGCTTGTAAAGTCGAACGTGAAGTGCGTGATCGATGTGCATTGGCGCACTAACTAACTTTTCTCGCAGTCGACCTTCATCATGGACACCACGCATCATCTACTTCCACCGCACCATCACCTCCTTCAGTGCCACCTCCAACCGTGATACAAGAAAGCAGGCACAACCACCACTATCGGCCAAGAGCACACCGCTGGCTCCTGACAGAGCTCTTCTTCTTCCATGGCGCCAACAGGCACACAAGTGATATTATTTGTCGTCATTGTAAGGGAAGAGGACATTTTATAGAGAATGCAAATCTCAGCGCAGATGATTGCTACCGAGGATGGTGGGTATGAGTCCGCTAGTGACTATGATGAGGAGACTTTGGCTCTTATTGCACATGAGGAACACGTGGAGATGATTCGATCATGAGACACAATACATGGCTGTCAAGATGCCGACAGTATGAATGTTTAGTTGCTCAACGTGTTTTGAGTGTGCAGGTTACAAGTCTGAGCAAAATCAGAGGCATAATTTGTTCCATACAAAGGGAGTTGTGAAGGAACGCTCTATTCAAGGCCATCATAGATGGAGGGAGCTGCAACAACTTGGCTAGCATGGAGATGGTGGAGAAGGCCTTCACCACCACAAGACCACATCCACATCCTTACTACATCCAATGGTTCAAACAACAAGGTTAAGGTAACACGCATCGCTCTGTGCATTTTAGTATCTCTACATATGCTGATTATGTTGATTGTGATGGCAACCATGTAGCATGTTCTTGTTACTTGGTAGACCATGGCAATTTGATAAAAATTTCACACCATGGTAGAAACAATCAGATACTCTGTTCATATGATAAAAATATTACTTTGCTTCCTATGACTCTTGAGTCCATTTTGAAAGATGATATTACAGAGCTAATAAAGCAAAACAGAGAAAATAAGAGTGAAAATCAGATTGTAAGTAAAGAATTTGAGCAACACATGAAGCTTCTAATAATAAACCATCTACCGTTGCTTCAAATTAAATTGAAAAGTGCATGTTTACTTGCCACCAAATCGATATTGATGAGCTAGGATTTTGTGCAAATCTATTTGCTATGCTTTGTGTGCAAAGAGGCATTATTTTCATTCGAGACGTGCTTTCCTTTGCTCCCCTCGCCGTCACTAACATTTTGCAGAGTTCATCGACAGCTCTTTCCACAAGAATGCAACACCGGATTACCACCCATTCGAGGGATTGAGCATCACGATTGACTTAATTCTTGCATCATTACCCAACCGCCAAATCGCGCATTGTACTAATCCAGAGGAGACGAAGGAGATTATGCGTCAAGCACAAGGAGCTGCTCGACAAAGGTTATATACGTGAATCCCTTTAGTCCTTGTGCTGTTCCTATTATTCTAGTGCCGAAAAAGGATGGTACGTCACGTATGTGTGTTGATTGTAGAGGCATTAATAATATTACTTATTCGTTATTTCATCCTATTCCTAGGCTAGATGATATGCTTGATGAATTGAGTGCTTCACAATATTCTCCAAAGTTGATTTTGGAGTGGATACCATCAAATTGTGATGAAATTGGGGATGAATGGAAAACAAATGCATTAAAACTAAGTTTGGATTATATGAGTGGTTAGTCATGCCTGATTAATCTAATGCACCTAGTACTTTCATGAGATTAATGAACGTTTTACGTGTTTTTCATGGACCCATTTGTAGTTTACTTTGATGACATATTGATTTACAGCGCATTTTGGAGGATCATTTGGAACATTTACGTGTTGTTTTTATTGCTCTACGTGATGCACGCTTGTTTGGTAACCTTGGGAAGTGCACCTTTGCAACCGAATCGAGTGTCTTTTTCTTGGTTATGTTGTTACTCCATTGTGGAATTGAAGTTGATAAAGCCAAGATTGAAGCTATTGAGAGTTGGCCGAGCTCAAAACGGTCACACAAGTGAGGAGTTTTCTTTACCTCGATCTCTATAGCGCTGTGAGAGATTTCAGCACCATTGTCTGCACCTCTCAACGAGCTTACAAAGAAGGATGTGCTTTTGTTTGGGGTATCGACAGAAGAAGCCTTCACGGTATTGAAAGATAAGTTGACACATGCCCTTTACTCCAACTTCCTGATTTTAATAAGACTTTTGAGCTTGAATGTGATGCTAGTGGAATTGGATTAGAGGTGTGTTATTACAAGATGGCAAACCTGTTGTATACTTTTCCTAAAAATTGAGGGCCTAGTCTGAATTACTCTACTTATGATAAAGAATTATATGCTCTTGTTCGACTTTAGAAACATGGCAACATTATTTATGGCCCAAAGAATTTGTTATACATTCCGATCATGAATCTTTGAAACATATTAAAAGTCAAGCTAAACTGAATCGTAGACATGCTAAATGGGTTGAATTCATTGGGACTTTCCTTATGTCATTAAACACAAGAAGGGTAAAGAAAATGTTATTGCCGATGCATTGTCTCGTCGCTATACTATGCTTTCACAACTTGACTTCAAAATATTTGGTTTGGAGACCATCAAAGATCAATATGTGCATGATGCTGATTTTAAAGATGTATTGCGTAATTGTAAAGAAGGAAGAACATGGAACAAGTTTGTCGTTAATGATGGATTTGTGTTCGTGCTAACAAGCTATGCATTCCAGCCAGCTCTGCTCGCCTTTTGTTGTTGCAGGAGGCATGGAGGAGGACTAATGGGACACTTTGGCGTGAAGAAGACGGAGGACGATTTCTGCTACACATTTCTTTTTTGGCCAAAGATGAGACGGATGTTGAGCGCTTTTATTGCTCGCCGCACTACATGTCAAAAAGCTAAGTCACGACTCAATCCTCATGGTTTATATATGCCTTTGCCTGCACTCTAGTGTTCCTTGGGAGGATATATCTATGGACTTTGTTTTAGGTTTACCTAGAACAAAGAAGGAGGGATAGCATATTTGTTGTCGTGGATAGATTCTCTAAAATGGCACACTTTATACCATGTCATAAAAGCGATGATGTCGTTAATGTTGCTGATTTGTTCTTTCGTGAAATTATTCGCTTGCATGGTGTGCCAAATACTATTGTTTCAGATCGTGATACTAAATTTCTTAGCCACTTTTGGAGATGGTTATGGGCTAAGTTGGGGACTAAACTTTTTAGTACTACTTGTCACCCCAAACCGATGGACAAACCAAGTAGTCAATAGAACATTGTCTACTATGCTTAGGGCTGTTCTAAAGAATAATAAGAAATCCTTCTTCAGGGGCCTTTGATGGGTTTATTTTTGGTTTTTTAAAAAATTTGGGTTAAAAAAGATCCTTTTTTTACCCTTTTGAAAAATTAAATTTCTCGGGAAGGGGCAAAAGGGGAAACCTGTACCCCTTTAGGAAAGGGTTTTGTGGAAACCCTTTTTGGGTTAAAAAGTAAATCACCTTTAAAAAGTTTAAAATGAAAGAAATGCAAAAGCAAATTTTCCGAAACCCAAAGTGTTTGGGAAAGGCAAAACAAAATTTAAAAATGTTAAAATTCCTTTGAAAAATGGAAGGGTAAGGACAAAAAGGGGATTTATTAAAAAAAAATTAAACCAAAGAGCCTTTGTTGTTAAAACCAAACCAAATAGGCAAAAAGGGAAGGAAATCGACTTTGTAGCTTGGTCGTTGTCAAGACTTTCAATGAAGTTTATCAAGTTGTGGGAATTTGGAAAAAGTTGATCAGATGCTTATGCAATGTAATGTATGAAGTGTATGCTTGGAACCAAAGTTTCGGCTACCAAAGGCTTGAGTTTTGGAACATGCCAAAGTGTATATAGGTACTTGTTGAAAACAAAGATCGAGATGACTCAAGCTGAAGTGAAAAAAGTGGCGTGTTGTCCAGGGTAAAAAAAGGAAAATATTAAGGAAAATCGAACCGTAGAAGTTAAATCGAGTTAACGCAAATAAATTTTATCAATAAGTAACAGAGGGAGGGGTTTATGGAAAAATGAGGGGAAGGGGGTGATGGGAGGGTTGAGGGATGGGATGGCGAGAAAACGGATGTGAAGACGTGAGACGGGCCAGAAATTCGATATCGGGAGACCGAGGCTGGTGAAGATTCCGGAGAAATCGACATGCATAGGTATTGTCGAGCTTCACGGATGTCAAGGAGGAGTGCAAGCGCCAAGGAACGACTACACCATCCGCGAGGGAAGCGTGGAAGAGAAGATGAAAGAAAGGAAGAAGAAGAATGGAGCAGGGATCGAGTTGCCGGATCATCCGGACCCCTGCACGGACGATCCGGACTCCGGCCGGATGATCCGGACGACCTCCGGACGATCCGCTTCAGGTTCAAGACAATAGAACCCGCCGACGTAGCGGATCATTGGACGGTCGCCTGATCATCCGGACTCCGACACCCGGATCATCCGGCCACCATCCGGATCATCCGGACCCTGCCTGGCGTGACTTGGGCCAAGCCCGTGTACCCCCTTCGCCCCTTGGGCTATAAATAGACCTCCTCCACCTCCTTTCTAGGGTTAGCAAAGTGATAGCTCATTCTTAGGTGAGCTTTGTTCCTACCTATCTCTACTCTTGAGAGAGAGAGACCACTACTCCATTGGAGGCCAAGACCTCCATCTAGGAGAAGATCTCAAGGATATCATCAAGACCCCTTGTGGGAAGATCCATCTAGGATATCATCAAGACCTCCTCTTGGAGATGAACCTTACCTTGTATCTTTCCCTTTGTTGTTCATGTACCTTGTGATCTTGGAGATAAATGGGATTGTGCAAATGATGTAGGTGGAACCCTAATTGCCGATCTTTCACGTTTGGAGGGATCCTACGGAGGAAAACACAAGAACACGCGGAAGCACGAGAGGAAATCACGGGTCAGAACGAGAGAGACACTCAACCGACAAGAGATCAATCACACAAGGTCTAAATCATTGAAGCACGAGTGATACATGGTCCAAAATCAACAAAGGAAAGATACAAAGGTAGCCGTTCTTCTCCGAGAGGAGGTCTTGAATCCACGAGGGGATATTCCCGTATAGGGGTCTTGAATCCGATGGATCTTCTCCTAGACGGAGGTCCTGATCTCCGTGGAGAAGTACCGGTGGATGAGCAAAGGCTCTCACACACAAATATGAGCTAATCCAATGCTAAGTCTCAAAGTGAGGAGATGGGGTCCTATATATAGAGCTTGGGGCGAAAGGGTACATGGGCTCAGCCAACACGCTGCTGTAGCAGCGCCGGCCGGATGATCCGGATGAGGGTCCGATGATCCGGCTGGTCCGAATGATCCGGTGGAGTCCCGGATGAGCCGGAGGGTCATCTGGTGGAGGCGACGGGCGGATGTCCTACTGAGGTCCGGACGTCTCATGGGTCCGGATGATCCGGCCTGGGTCCGGATGATCCGGCTTCAGCGTGGAGGTTCTGTTGCCTTCTCGTGGAGTTAGCGGATCGTCCAACCGGGTCCGGATCATCCGGCTCTGTCCGGATCGTCCGCCTCTCTGGTCCTTGTTGCTTTCTCCTCTCCGCCTTCACGTATGTCTTCGCTTCGATTCTCCTTGCTTCCTAGCCTCTTCATGGTCGACTCCTTGGTGCTTGAGTATGCATAGAGTTTCCGTTTGAGGTAGTAACCATGTCTCATGTGAATCGAAGGAGAGTTGTGAGAGGAGTGATGTCACCTCGGTTTCAAGAGCTCTTGCACGTGCTCGAGTCATCGGTCCTTGTGGTGTTGTAGGTGTTGATGTAGAGTCCATGGGGATGATGGAAGGATGCTCCGCATCATATCCCCTCCCTTCGAAAGGATCCGACCTCGGATCTAGATCTTCATCACCATGGAAAGGCGAGAGGTCTTTGACGTTGAAGGTGTCGCGCACGTTGTACTTGTCGCTTGGTAGGTCGAGCTTGTAGGCGTTGTTGTTGTAGCGCTAACACCTTGAAGGGTCCGTCGGCTCGGGTAGTAGTTTGACTTGCGCTCGCTGGGGAAGCGTTCCTTGCGAAGGTGTAGCCACACGAGATCGCCTATGTTGAAGATCATGGGTTGCTTGTTGATGTTGATCTTTGTCGCTAGTCGCTGTACTTGGCGCCGATGGTGTTTCTTGTATCTTCATGCATCTTCTTGATGTAGCTTGCACGGCACTTGCGCCGAGGTTGGTGCGCTCTTGTAGAGGTAGAGGTAGGATGTCCAATGGGGACAATGGGTTGAAGCCGTAGACGACCTCGAAGGGGGACTTGCCGGTCGTCGAATGTCGTGCACGGTTGTAGGCGTACTCGGCGATGGGTAGACATGCCTCCCACTCCTTGATGTTCTTCTTGATCAACACGCGAAGTAGAGTGGAGAGCGTCCGGTTTGTCACCTCCGTTTGGCCGTCGGTTTGAGGATGGTATGCGGATGAGAACAAGAGCTTGATTCCGAGCTTGGCGCAAAGAGTTTTCCAAAGGTAACTCAAGAACTTGACGTCGCGGTCGGAGACGATTGACTTTGGTACTCCATGGAGGCGCAAGATTTCCCTACAAAACAGATTTGCAATATGTGAAGCATCGTCTACTTTGTTGCAAGGAATGAAATGTGCCATTTTGGAAAATCTGTCCACAACAACAAATACGGAGTCCTTTCCATTTTGAGTTTTAGGCAAACCAAGTACAAAGTCCATGCTAATGTCTTCCCAAGGTTGATAAGGAATAGGAAGAGGCATGTAAAGACCATGAGATTGAGCTTTGGACTTAGCTTTGCGGCATGTTGAGCATCTTGTGGTGAAGCGTGAGACGTCTCGAAACATCTTTGGCCAAAAGTAGTTCTTGGAGAGCGTGGCGAATGTCTTGTCGCGTCCAAAGTGTCCCATGAGTCCACCTCCATGAGCCTCTTGCAAAAGTAGCAAATGAAGAGAAGACTCGGGTATGCAAAGTTTGTTAGCTCTCATAAGATAACCATCCTTGAGGTAATATTGTTCCCAAGATGTATGCGTCAAACATTTAGCATAATGAGGTGCAAAAGATGGATCACTAGCATACAAATCTTTGATGTGCTCAAAGCCAATAACATTCAACTCAAGTTGGGTGACAAGCGTGCATATGCGTGAAAGTGCATCGACAACTACATTTTCCTTGCCCTTAATGTACTTGATCACATATGGAAAAGATTCAATAAATTCACTCTATTTGGCATGACGCTTGTCCAATTTAGTTTGACCTTTTAAGTACTTAAGCGCTTCATGATCGGTATGGATGACAAACTCATGAGGTCTAAGATAATGTTCCCAAACATGTAGCACACGCACTAAAGCATATAATTCTTTGTCATATACGGATAGTTAAGTTGAGCACCGGAGAGTTTTTCGCTAAAATGAGCAATGACTCGCTTTTTCTTGCATTAAAACTCCGCCAATTCCGTACCACTTGCATCACAATTGATGCGGAGCATCCTACGGACATCACCATGTCAAGAGTCCACTTGGCAAGTGACACGCATGACATCTACTTCACATACACAAAGGTGAATCATCTCCTTTACACGTGCTCACTTGACACTCTCGAGGATGGTATACTACTTGACACTTCTCCCGTGTGCATGCATAGGTATTGTCGGAACATCACGGATGTCGAGGAGGAGGCGAGCACAAGTGTACGCCTACACCATCCGCGAGGGAAGCATGGAAGAGAAGACGAAAGAAAGGAGAAGAAGACGAGCAGCGGTCAAGATAGCCCGAATATCCGACCATCGTCCGGATCATCCGACTCCACCGGATCATCCGGTCCCTCCGGATCATCCGGGTCCGCGCCAAGACAACAGAAGTCGCCCGACGGCTAGATCATCCGGACGGTCACCCGGATCATCCGGACCTCCGACACCCGGATCATCCGCCACCATCCGGATCATCCGGACCCCTTTGGTCGAGACTTGGGCCGCAGCCCGATACCCCTTCGCCCTCACTTACCCCTTCGCCTTGGGCTATAAATAGACCTCCTCCATCTCCTTTCTAGGGTTAGCAAAGTGATAGCTCATTCTTAGGTGAGCTTTGCTCCTACCTATCTCTACTCTTGAGAGAGAGAGACCACTACTCCATTGGAGGCCAAGACCTCCATCTAGGAGAAGATCCCATGGATATCATCAAGACCCCTTGTGGGAAGATCCATCTAGGATATCATCAAGACCTCCTCTTGGAGATGAACCTTACCTTTTATCTTTCTCTTTGTTGTTCATGTACCTTGTGATCTTGTGTGTTTGATTGTCTAGTGGATGTGTGATTGGACTTGTTCTTGAGTGTTTCCCCTTGTGATTTCTCCCCGTTCTTCCCCGTGTTCATCGTGTTCTTCGAGGGATCCCGCTCCACACGTGAAAGATCGACGAATTAGGGTTCCACCCTACATCATATGGTATCATGAGCCACGTTGATCACGTTTTGGAGCCCCTACCCCGTGATTTCTAGCCTTCTTTTGCTTGATTTCGCCCTAAATCAAAAATCCCCACCAAAAATAGCCCCCAAATTTTTTTGTGATTTGTTTGTTTGATGATGTTTTGTTGATTTTGATCCATGGATTTGCTTGGTTTCCAGTGGATCTAGCTTTCCCCCAAGTTTCCACACCTTCCATCCACGAAATCCCTCAAATTTTGCCCCGAAAATCATCCATTTCCGCCCAAAAATTCGTCCCCGAGAGCAAATCCCGAGCGGTTGACTTGGCCGGATCATCCGGACCTTCTCCCGGATCATCCGGACCAAGCCCGGATCAGCTGGACGCCCCCCCGGACGTCCGAATAAATCGCGCACCAAAAATGAACCGGCGCTGACGAACCCGGATCATCCGGATGTCCTTCCGGATCATCCGGACATAGCCCGATGAGCTGGACCTCCTCCCGGATGTCCGGTTACATCGAAAACCGACACGGCTGAAATCTTGTTTTGTCCATAACTAATTCATCCGAACTCCGATTTTGACGTTTTTAGCTCGCTTTTGAAGCTATTGACATCCCCTATCCCACAAAAATACCACCAACACCATTTGACACCATCAATTTTTCGGAATTTTGGCATCTTTGCCTAGGCCTCCACCATATCATCCGTGACATTACCTCCACCGACTTCCGCAACCCAACCCATTTTGTTCCCCATAGCATTTGAGGTTGTTTGAGTAGTGACTTGAGTCTCCTAAGGTGTTTCGACTACTTAGGACGGTTGCTTCTTCATCAACCACCACCTCCACCACTTCCACATAACCTTCCCACCATACACTTCCGACAACCCAACTTAACGAAATTGTTGTTTGATCTTGTTTGAGTTGTGGCTTGTGTCTCCAAAGGTGTTTCGCTACTTAGGGACGGCAACTTCAACTCGACACGTGTATATCCATCATTCCACTTCCGCATTTGCCTAGTGCAAAACTACCACCGCTTCCGCTACCACCATTTGACATTTGTCATTTGAGATTTTGAGTTTGCGCTTTTCCGCTTCCTAAGGTGTTTCACCTACTTAGGGACGACTCTACATCATCTTGGTATCTACACCAAGAACACCGCCACTCATCATCGCAAAGGACGGTAACCTCGATTTACACCTTTGTATATACCCTTGCAATTGCATTGTTAACCCCTAGCCCATTTTGCGCCACTTACCTATCGAGACTAGCCATTTGAGTATTGCCGGCAACGTTACTTGTGCACATTAGTGGTCCATACCTTCCATAGCATACATACCATATCATATTGGTATCATATCATCCATTGTGCCTCAAGTTTGTTCCCGCATATACACAATTGCTATCTTGGTTTGTGCATTGTACAAAAGTGGCCATAGAAAAAAAACAAAAAAACAAAAGCTTTTAAGCAAAAAGAGAGCAAAGAGCTCGTGAGCAAGTGCCATAGCATCATATCCCATTGCACATAAGATTGTCAAATCTACATCATATGATATCATGCTTGAAAGAAACACCGGGAACCATACATACATAGCATACTTGGGATAGAAGAATATCCATTTTGCATCTTATAGGTTGTGCACAAGTGTCGATCCGCCTATTGAGCAATCGTGCTAGCGCCTCTCTTGAGTTGTGCAACACGAGTTTTCTCGTGGATTCCACATTTTGTGCTTATTCCTTGGTTGCACGACCCCATTTATCTATCCGTGTGTGTGTTTTCCGTGTACCTTTCATTGCTATTGGTCTACTTGTTTCACTTGCAATTTCTGAATCTTTTTCAACATTATTGACTCTTGCTAACATTTTGCATCAAATTTTTGTGCCACTATCCTCACCGAGCTCTACCATAAGCCTTTACTTGTAGGTGTGAGTGAACAAGTCCGGTACCAATTCCACTATTCTCTCATCTCACATTGAGTGACACGGGATACATCCTCAACTTTGGGAAAAGGTAACTTGGTATTGTTTATCTCATTTCCTACTCACCCCTACTCGAGTCTTGTGATGGATAGGCAAGGCATTTCACTTTCGGTCTACAACAACAACGACGAGTTCGATGCCATGAACAACAACTACGACGCCAAGATGGACAAGCGCATGGAGGAGATAAATGCCCTCATCAAGTCCTACAAGCGATCTTCCTCATCTTCGAGAAGACGCTCAAGAGCACATGCTTCCGAGCTACCATCTCCGGCAAGATCACATCAGCATCGACACCATCACCAAGAAGAATGTGAAGGTCAAGAGCTCAACACCAACAACCGCTCAACGACTTCACCATCTCCCTTGGCATCTTCGCCAAGCAACTTCAAGGCATGTTCGCCTACGGACATATGGCATCTTCGCCAACAAGCACCTCAAGACTACACTCAAGAGAAGCTACCCAAGCTCAAGTCCGCGACTTCCACGAGCTACTACGACCTCGACACCGACCACAAGATTCCTTTCTATGGGACTAAAGAACCTGAGGAGTACCTCGAGTGGGAGCGTTTGATGGACGACTACCTCAAGCTACATCAAGTTCGCTCTCAAGATCAAGTGAAGTGCGCCACAAGAAACTTCCACGACTACGCCTCGTCATGGTGGCTTCACACACCTTCAGAGAGCTACGAGATGAGTTGGCCCAAGACGAAGAGAGCTTTACGGCGAGAGTTTGTGCCTCCAACCTACACGGAACAACTTCGACGCCAATTGGAGAACACCACCCAAGGATCCAAATCCATCGACAAGTACTTCAAGGAGATGATGATTGCCTTATGACGAGCCGGGCGTGGATTTACCCCATTTTGATGAAGTTCCACTTCATGATGGGATTGCATAACGACATCTCCAAGACCATCGTCCTCGAGAACTACAAGTCCATCGACGACTACTACATTGGTGCTCTCAAGGCGGAACAAGAACTTATGAAGGCCAAGGCTTCTCCACCCCAAGCAAACTTCGCGGCGACCAAGCTCTACGACAAGCATGAGGCTAGTACCACCAAGATGTCCAAGCCCGATAAGCTCCAAGACGATACTCCCAAGTGTGACTTCACCGCCATCCCTCTTTGTGGCATTGATGATGCCGAGTCTACTTCGACTCTTTTTCAAGAAGGTGCGGCGACGACTAGGACTACGGAGACCCTCAAGGACCAAGCTTTGGAGGCGTGCGACAAGGTGGCGAGCAAGGATGATGCTTCCATCTTAGGAGGCGAGAGTGATGATGTGCCATCTTCGGCCTTCATCCACGACGAGAGTGATGATGTGCCATCTTCGGCCTTCATCCACGACAACCACGACGATATGGTTGAGCATGGGACTTTCCCTTCGACCACGGCGACATATGATGACTTGAGTGACTTGTTCCACCATATTGAGAGTGAGAGTGACTTCATCATTAGCGGCATATATGATGAGTTTCCACAATTCCCATGTGAGGAGAGCCACAACCCCCACGACTTGAGTGAGATGAGTGACTCCACCATATGTGAGATTGAGTGCACCTACTTTGAGGGAGTGAGTGAACCACGACATAGAGAGAGTGAGATAGTTGATAGGTCTCGTGAGGCCATTTGCATTTCTAACAACTTGACCTCTACCTCTATTGTGTCTTCTCATTTGGTGCTAGGTCCCATTTATGATGACGCGCCGATCCTCGACGACTTCGTCCTCCCTTTGGACAAGACGATGGCCATGGTGGAATATGATGCACCGCCCACATGGTTCCATCAAGATGATGATGATGACCACCACTTGGTCTTTCCCACCTCACCTATGCCACTTGAGTGGAATGAGAAAGGTAACATAGGTGAAGGTGATGCTCTAGTCCCACTAGTGGACATTCGTGACATTGATTGCATGCATGATGTTGATCCACCTATTGCCATGCTTCACGCTAGTATGATTTCCCCATGCGATGATTTGCCCATTTATGATGAGTATGATGATTCTATTGTGGAGTCTATTAGTTGTGATGCCATGTTACATAGGATTTCTTGTGACAATTCTTTAGGTCACATCATGTTTGATAATCCGCTTGACTTGTCATATGCTATGCATGAGATCAACCATATGTCTTATTTGCAATCTCTTCATAGTGACTATGCATATGCCATTAAAATAAACCCAATTTGCACATATGGCATAGATGACAAGCCCATGGTTATTGGCATTTGTTTCTCTTGTGATGATATTGATATGCTCCTTTGCATCATTTATCTCATATGCCATGCCATGACCACCTAGCTTCGGATATGCATTGTTTTGGATGTTGTCCATTTTCTCCATATGATGTTTCCGATATTGCTCATGAGGAGACCCCCATAGTTTCCTCATACATGTTAGGAGAATTTGATCCATCCCATTCATTGCATGATCCCAATACTTCATGCACCATATGCTCCACATGAACAAACATGCTTTTGATGTGCCATATACTTGTTTGCTCAATTTGTGTCCCCATCGTGTCATACATAACAACTATTCTTTCATGATGGATGACATGTTCATATACCATGCCTCAAATTTCTTTGAGCATTGCTTATCTTGTGCTAACTCACACGTGCACATACACATCATGATGGATGATGTGTACATTTCCCACGCGCACAATTTCTTTGGTTCGTGTCTCTTTTGTGTAGGTACCATGAATACTTGTCAACCTCGCAATCCCACGAGTTGACAAAGCGAGCTCTTGAGAGCAATGATGATTTGGGATCCCGTGGACTGTCCTTACCACCGTCCCGTGCAAGGACTACGCTAACTCCTCTACTTGGCTCTCACACGGCTATGGGCCATTTACCACTTCTCACATTATGCTCATTTTACCGTGTTCACTTTGCATGCTATGCTTGCTTCTATGCCTTTGCCATGCAATTGTGACCCTTGTTTGCATCTACCCATGATTCTCCATTATGATATCCCTATGTGTATTTGCATGCTTGGTGGAGATCCTTGTTGCTTTTGCCTTGTTTATCATGTGCCCCATTCTATTGATGCTTGTTGTGTTGGGAGAGTCATGATAACCCATTGCTATTCACATATGGCCTCTCGCCAATACATTCATGATATTGTACTCATATCTTGCTTTCATGCTAGTGCTATGACATGTGAATTATTCATGCCCACTATTTGCACCAATGACATGCTTGCCATGATTCCTCCTAGTATGTTGCATCTTCGCACTACTAGCATAATTGCTCGATAGCTCTGAATGCTCGCTATATTGCATCACCCATGTTCCACTACTTGCTTTCTTGGGTTGATGACATATATGCTCATGCCTCACACATGTCGAACTATTGCTCTTTCCTTTGTGTTGAGTGCCACGATATCTTCACTACACCCTATGCACGTTATGCTTGGATTGTCTTGCACTTGCCCCATGTGTTTAGACATTTCACTATATTTGGTGTTGTGAATGACTCTTATGCCTACCATAGACCGTTCATTGAGCTCTTTATGCATGCTTGCTATGACCTTGAGGTAGATGCTTGTTCACTTATCACATATATTTGCATCTTGACCTCCCATTTGCATGCTTGTTCCCATGATATACTCAATTTTGCTCAATTTATATGCTCAAATGCCATGCCGCACTTCTTTGTCAAACCATATGCTATGCTTGATGACAACACTTGTTGGGTGAATCACCTCTTGAATCCTTGGTTTTGCTCTTACGACAACCACATTTGTTTTTCCAAGTGCTTGTTATCTTTGCTACTTTTGAAGGAATTACAAGACGGTGCGACATTGGAGAGTGCCCATTTGGAACTACAAGATGATTTAATGCTTGGTGATCGTCCACTTCTACACGCATTTACATCATCTCTTTCCCATGGTGATTTGGATTTGATCCGAGGTCGGATCTTTCCCAAGGGGAGGGATGATGCGGAGCATCCCACGGACATCACCATGTCAAGAGTCCACTTGGCAAGTGACACGTGCGACATCTACTTCACATACACAAAGGTGAATCATCTCCTTTACACGTGCTCACTTGACACTCTCGAGGATGGTATACTACTTGACACTTCTCCTGTGTGCATGCATAGGTATTGTCGGAACATCACGGATGTCGAGGAGGAGTGCGAGCGCAAGTGTACGTCTACACCATCCGCGAGGGAAGCATGGAAGAGAAGACGAAAGAAAGGAGAAGAAGACGGAGTAGCGGCTGAAGATAGCTCGAATATCCGAACCGCCGTCCGGATCATCCGGACCCAGCCGGATCATCCGGGTCCCCCTCCGAATCATCCGGGTATCCGCGCCGAAGACAACAGAAGCTGCCCGACGAAGCCGGATCATCCGACGGTCACCCGGATCATCCGGACTTCGACACCCGGATCATCCGCCACCATCCGGATCATCCGGACGGTCACCCGGATCATCCGGACCCCGACACCCGGATCATCCGGCCACCATCCGGATCATCCGGACCCGCCAGTGCGTGACTTGGGCCGCAGCCGTGTACCCTTCGCCTCACTTACCCCTTCGCCTTTGGGCTATAAATAGACCTCCTCCACCTCCTTTCTAGGGTTAGCAAAGTGATAGCTCATTCTTAGGTGAGCTTTGCTCCTACCTATCTCTACTCTTGAGAGAGAGACCACTACTCCATTGGAGGCCAAGACCTCCATCTAGGAGAAGATCCCATGATATCATCAAGACCCCCTTGTGGGAAGATCCATCTAGGATATCATCAAGACCTCCTCTTGGAGATGAACCTTACCTTTTATCTTTCCCTTTGTTGTTCATGTACCTTGTGATCTTGTGTGTTTGATTGTCTAGTGGATGTGTGATTGGACTTGTTCTTGAGTGTTTCCCCTTGTGATTTCTCCCCGTTCTTCCCCGTGTTCATCGTGTTCTTCGAGGGATCCCGCTCCACACGTGAAAGATCGACGAATCAGGGTTCCACCCTACATCAACAATGAACCTCAAAAGTTTTGTCAAAATTGGGCAAAGCAAGAATCGGAGCATGAGTAAGCAAAGACTTTAGCTCATCGAAAGCGTTGGATTGCAACGGTCCCCAAACAAAAGGAGTATTCTTCTTACTCAAAGCATGCAAAGGAGCTGCAATAGTGCTAAAGTTTTTTACAAAGCGGCGATAAAAATCTGCAAGACCAAGGAAACTTCACACTTGTTGCAAATTGGTTGGTTGGGGCCAAGTTTTAATTGCTTTGATCTTAGTTTCATCAACATGGACACCCTTGGAAGAGACAACGAAACCCAAGGAAACCACTTTGTCAACGCCAAAAGTGCATTTTTTCAAGTTGGCATAAAGACTTTCTTTTCGAAGCGTTTGCAAAACAAGCTTAACATGATCAGGATGCTCTTTCATGGTTTTGCTAAACACAAGAATATCATCGAAGTAAACCACAACAAAGATTCCAATATATGGACGAAGTACATGATGCATGAGACGCCCAAAAGTTCCGGGAGCTTCCGACAAACCCATAGGCATAACCAACCATTCATATAAGCCAAATTTTGTTTTGAAAGCAGTTTTCCATTCATCACCCTCATGAATGCGGATTTGATAATAGCCACTTTTAAGATCAATTTTTGAGAAAAAGTTGGCTCCACTAAGTTCATCAAGCATGTCATCTAAGCGAGGAATGGGATGCCTATAGCGCACAGTGATAGCATTTATAGGTCTACAATCGGAGCACAAGCGGAAACTTCCATCGGGTTTAGGCACAAGTATAACGGGCACGGCACAAGGGCTTAAGCTTTCACATACATGACCGTTGTCGATTAGTTGTTGTACTTGCCGTTGAATCTCCTTGGTTTCTTCGGGATTGACACGGTAGGGAGCTTTGTTTGGAAGTGGCGCCGGGATGAGGTCGATTCGATGCTCAATGCCTCAAGAGGAGGTAGACCCGAGGTAGCTCATCGGGAAAACATCTTGAAATTCCTGCAAAGAGATTGAAACACCAAAGGTAGCTCATGAGTGGTGTTAGTTTTGGTTCTCCATCCTTGCACACAAGGACAAAGTGCATCACACTCGATGGGTTCTCACACACTTCTCTCATCTCATGTTTGGTGGCTAATAGTATGAGGTTTTTCTCTCTGGCTAAGAGGCGCCAAATTTGGCTTGTGGCTCTCACTCACTTTTTGGTGGCTCACTTTCTCACTCTTCTCTCTTTGGTTGGTGGCTTGTTTGTCGGCTATCACTTGACTAGGATACATGGGTCGTAGGACATATTCTTTGCCTTTCATCTTGAAGCTATAGTGGTTTGTACGCCCATTGTGGTAGACACCACGGTCGAATTGCCATGGCCGACCAAGGAGGAGGTGGCAAACGGTCATTGGGACCACATCACACTCCAAAGTGTCTTCATATGCACAGATTTTGAAGGATACTTGGACCGTATGCTCAACTCGTATAGTGCCGGAGTCACTTAGCCATTGAACCTTGTATGGTTGCGGATGCTTCTTCTTGACCAATTGTAGCTTGGAGCATAGTTCTTCGCTTGCCATGTTGTGGCAACTACCTCCATCGATGATGACCTTGATGGATCTCCCATTGATGCCGGCCTTTGTGTGGAAGATGTGGCATCGTTGGTCTTCTTCTTGGTGATGTTGAAGTGTCAAGACTTTGGAGACGACAAGAGCGGGGCTTGTATCTTCATCACAAAAGACTTGATCATCTTCATCCTCGTTGATGCGCCGGTGCATGGCCACTTGCTCAATAGCGTCCATTTCATCTTCACTCATTGAGTCGTAGGTGCCATCGTCGTTGAGTATCATGGTACGCTTGTTGGTGCATTCATATGACTTGTGGCCTCGGCGCCGCAAGTAAAACACTTGAATGAGCTTGTCTTGACGGTCTCATCGGTTGGAGTAGATGATGAAGCACGCGGTTTGGAGTTGCTTGTAGTAGGAGGAGGACGACTTGAACTTGTAGAAGTTTTCTTGTAACTTGACTTGTCGTCGTTGCTTGGAAAAGGCTTGGTTGATGTCGGTTGGAGTAGTTGTTGAAGCTTGGTTGTTGGAGAGGCCGTATGTCTTGGATGAGTACTTGGCATGCTTTGAAGTCATCTTGCACTTGTCGCTCCGCCTTTGTAGCTTGGTGCACGAGCTCAATGAGGTTGGAGTAGGGTTGGAAGTCGGCAATCTTCTTGATGGGATGGTTGAGTCCGCTCAAGAATCGCTCCATTGTTTGGTCATCATCCTCCGTGACATTGGCTCGAATCATGGCAATCTCCATTTCCTTGTAGTATTCTTCAACACTCTTTGTTCCTTGCTTGAGGAGTTGTAGCTTCTTGAAGAGATCACCGTTGTAGTAGGTGGGCACAAAGCGTTCTCTCATGACATCCTTCATTTGAGCCCATGTGGTGATTGGAGGTTCACCTCTTGCTTGTCGGCGCTCAAGGACTTGTTCCCACCATATGAGCACATAGTCTTGGAACTCAAGTGATGCCATAGCGATCTTCTTCTCTTCCTCATAGTTATGCAAACGAAAGATTTTGTCGACCTTCAATGCCCATGAGAGGTACTCTTCGGGATCATTGGTTCCATTGAACTTGGGCATTGTGAACTTGAGCTTGCCATAGCGATGTTCTTCATTGTTTTGAGGTCGATGTTGATGATGACGTTCTTGACGTGGAGGGTAATCATCCTCATGTTGCTCTTGGCGAGGAGGAAGTCCATGATCAACTTGCTCTTGTTGACCTTGAGGTTGAGGATAAGCTTGAGGAGCTTGACATTGCGCACACGGATGGTAGTTCCTCTCTTGTATTTCTTCTCGAAGTGCTTCTTCTTGATTGCGCCTTTCGCGATTGCGATTGGCGAGAGCTTGAGTTGATGCTTGAAGGGCGCGTTCCGCCTCAAGAGCTTGTGCTTCTCGTTGTTGTTGTTGAAGACGTTGAGCCTCGGCGTCTTGTTGCTCTTGGTGTAGGCGCGCTCGTTCTTGTTCTTGTTGGTGGCAAAGACGTTGTCGTTCTTGAGCTTGAGCAAACGCCATTTGGCTCGATTGACGACGAGGAACTTCTTCATCAACTTGCTCTTGGAGATTCTTGTCATGTAGCGGGTTGCGAGATGCATGACGGCCTTGACGCGCGGCTCGACGAAGAATGTTCGATGACGGTGTACTTGTGTCAGAGAAGGAGTCGTCGGAGTGGCGACTTGAGTGGCTCCGTCTTGAGTGTGAAGAGGTAGAAGTACGCCGGTTCACCAACAAGGCGCGGATCTCGTCCATTCTTGCATCGTTCTCTTTCTTGTGCGCGTCGAGCTTGTTGTCGAAGTAATCGCGTGTACGTTTCTCGGAGAGTCGCAAGTCGGTGGAGAGGTTGTCGATGCGTTCGCGCCAAAGAGGTGGCTCTTGGTGACCTATGATGACATGTCGTCGTCTTGCTCGATGAAGAGTGGATTTGTAGAAGAACTTGGCCTATCCATTATTTCAAGCAAATTGTGAGTGGTAAAAGGAGAAGAATGAATACCAATGTACCTTTGACCGAAGTTGAAGATGAATCAAGTTCACTCAAATGCGGACAATGAAATAGCACTATTGGTACCGATCCTTGTCGATTCTCACACCTACACAAGTAAAAGCTTTTGGTGGAGCTTGGTTAGGATGGTGGCACAAAATTGATTGCAATCGTTAGCTTGACTCAAAAATGTTGAAGAAGATTCGCAAATTCGCATATGCAACAAGTAGACCAAGCAAGTGGTGGTACACGGAAACACACACGCAAATAGATAAATGGGATTGTGCAAACCAAAAATGAGCCAAAATGTGGAATCCACGAAAATGCTCTTGTTGCACAATACTAGAGAGACGCTAGCACGATTGCACAATAGGCGGATACGGAGCTTGTGCACAACCTACTAGGCAAAATGCAACGATCTCTATCCCAAGTATGCTATATGTATGGTATATCGGTGCAATGATCCAAGATGATCTTATGTGACAATCTTAATGTTGTATGATGCTATGCTTGTTGCTTATAAGCTCTTTGCTTAAAAGCTTGAGTTGCTCTTTCTCTTTGAGCTCTTTTCTTATGCAAACTTGACTAACTAAGATAGCAATTGTGTATGCGAGGACAACTTTGTGACACACAAGTTGATTCCGAGATATGCACCTCAAAGGTATGTATGATATGGTGTATGCAACTAATGTGCACAAGTCACGCTTGCGGCAATACTCAATGGCTAGTCTCGTGGGTAAGCAAAACAAAAGATGGTATATGATGGCTATCAATGCAATTGGAAGGTATGACAAAGATGTCGCCGATGTTACCGTCCAGAGCGAAGATGAGTAGCCGACCAAAGTGAGCGCTTGTTGTTGATGTCACACCGCGCCTAAATAGCCGAAACACAAGAGGACACGGAAATCTCACTCAAATTGTCGAACTCAAAATCGAATGGTAGTACGGAGGTTGAGTCTTGGGGTTTGGCAAGTGGAAATGGTGGTGGATAGGGTGGGGAGGATGTATGGATGTGTGGATGGTGGTGGAGGTGGATGGTGGACTACAGAATCGCAGCTTGGCGAGAGAAGCGGATGATCCGGCCAGAGCCGGATGATCCGGGTACGTCCGGATGATCCGGGACTTGGTCCGGATGATCCGGGCAGATCAACCACGCACGGGAACTGCTCGGGAAGAACTCGAAAACGGGGAGAAATTTGACGATTTTGGGGATTTTGGGTGGATTTCGAGGGGGAGAAGGTGGAGAAACACAAGATCCACGAGTTACACACCGAATCCACAGATCAAAAACAACAAAACATCATCAAAACCAACAAATCACAAAAAAAATTGGGGGTATTTTTGTGGGGATTTTCGGGTTTTTAGGACGAAAACAACAAAATCAAGCTAGAAATCACAGGGTAGGGGCTCCAAAAACGTGATCAACGTGGCTCATGATACCATATGATGTAGGGTGGAACCCTAATTAAATCGATCTTTCACGCTTGGAGGGGATCCTACGGAGGAAAACACGAAGAACACGCGGAAGCACGAGAGGAAATCACGGGGAAGAACAAGAGAGACACTCAACCGACAAGAGATCAATCACACAAGGTCTAGATCATTGAAGCACGACTGATACATGGTCCAAAATCAACAAAGGAAAGATACAAAGGTAGCCATTCTTCTCCGAGAGGAGGTCTTGAATCCACGAGGGGATCTTCCCGTATAGGGGTCTTGAATCCGATGGATCTTCTCCTAGACGGAGGTCCTGATCTCCGTGGAGAAGTACCGGTGGATGAGCAAAGGCTCTCACACACAAATATGAGCTAATCCAATGCTAAGTATCAAAGTGAGGAGATGGGGTCCTATATATAGAGTTTGGGGCGAAGGGTACATGGGCTCAGCCCACACGCTGCAGAGCATGGCCGGATGATCCGGACGAGGTCCGGATGATCCGGGCTGGTCCGGATGATCCGGTGGAGTCCCGGATGAGCCGGAGGGTCATCTGTGGCGGCGACGGGCGGATGTCCGGCTGGAGGTCCGGACGTCTGGCGGGTCCGGATGATCCGGGCTGGGTCCGATGATCCGCTTCAGCGTGGAGGTTCTGTTGCCTTCGTGGAGTTAGCGGATCGTCCGAACCGGGTCTGATCATCCGGGCTCTGTCCGGATCGTCTGCCTCTGTCGGATCGTCCGCCTCTCTGTCCTTGTTGCTTTCTCCTTCCGCCTTCACGTATGTCTTCCGCTTCGATTCTCCTTGCCGCGCATCCTTCCATCATCCCCATGGACTCTACATCAACACCTACAACACCACAAGGACCGATGACTCGAGCACGCAAGAGCTCTTGAAACCGAGGTGACATCACTCCTCTCACAACTCTCCTTCGATTCACATGAGACATGGTTACTACCTCAAACGGAAACTCTATGCATACTCAGCACCAAGGAGTCGACCATGAAGAGGCTAGGAAGCAAGGAGAATCGAAGCGGAAGACATACGTGAAGACGGAGAGGAGAAAGCAACAAGGACCGAGAGGCCGGACGATCCGGACAGAGGTCTTAACGATTCGGACAGAGTCCGGATGATCCGGACCCGGTTCGGACGATCCGCTAACTCCACGAAGGCAACAGAACCTCCACGCTGAAGCCGGATCATCCGGACCCAGCCCGGATCATCCGGACCCGCCCGACGTCCGGACCTCCAGCCAGACATCCGCCCGTCGCGCCACTCAGATGACCTCCGGCTCATCCGGACTCCACCCGATCATCTGACCAGCCCGGATCATCCGACCTCGTCCGGATCATCCGCCATACTTCATACAAGGTTTGGCTGAGCCCATGTACCCTTCGCCCCAAACTCTATATATAGGACCCCATCTCCTCACTTTGAGACTTAGCATTGAATTAGCTCATATTTGTGTGTGAGAGCCTTTGCTCATCCACCGTACTTCTCCACGGAGATCAGGACCTCCGCTCAGGAGAAGATCCATCGGATTCAAGACCCCTATACGGAAGATCCCTCGTGGATTCAAGACCTCCTCTCGGAGAAGAACGGCTACCTTTGTATCTTGCTACTCATCTTCGCTACGGACGGTAACATCGACGACATCTTTGTCATACCTTCCAATTGCATTGATAGCCATCATATACCATCTTTTGCGTTGCTCACCCACCGAGACTAGCCATTGAGTATTGCCGGCAACGTGACTTGTGCACATTAGTTGCATACACCATATCATACATACCTTTGAGGTGCATATCTCGGAATCAACTTGTGTGTCACAAAGTTGTCCTCGCATACACAATTGCTATCTTAGTTCGTCAAGTTTGCATAAGAAAAGAGCTCAAAAGAGAAAGAGCAACTCAAGCTTTTAAGCAAAGAGCTTATAAGCAACAAGCATAGCATCATACAACATTAAGATTGTCACATAAGATCATCTTGGATCATTGCACCGATATACCATACATATAGCATACTTGGGATAGAGATCGTTGCATTTTTGCCTAGTAGGTTGTGCACAAGCTCCGTATCCGCCTATTGTGCAATCGTGCTAGCGTCTCTCTAGTATTGTGCAACAAGAGCATTTTCGTGGATTCCACATTTTGGCTCATTTTTGGTTTGCACAATCCCATTTATCTATTTGCGTGTGTGTTCCCGTGTACCACCACTTGCTTGGTCTACTTGTTGCATATGCGAATTTGCGAATCTTCTTCAACATTTTTGAGTCAAGCTAACGATTGCAATCAATTTTGTGCCACCATCCTAACCAAGCTCCACCAAAAGCTTTTACTTGTGTAGGTGTGAGAATCGACAAGGATTGGTACCAATAGTGCTATTTCATTGTCCGCATTTGAGTGAACTTGATTCATCTTCAACTTCGGTCAAAGGTACATTGGTATTCATTCTTCTCCTTCAACCACTCACAATTTGCTTGAAATGATGGATAGGCCAAGTTCTTCTACAAATCCACTCTTCATCGAGCAAGACGACGACATGTCATCATACGTCACCAAGAGCCACCTCTTTGGCGCAAGAACGAGCTCTCCATCAAGAGCAACAAGCAATGAGCGAACGATCGACAACCTCTCCACCGACTTGCGACTCTCGAGAAACGTACGCGATTATTTCGACAACAAACTCGACGCAAGACAAGAAAGAGAACGATGCAAGAATGGACGCGATCCACGCCTTGTTGGTGAACCGGTGTACTTCTACCTCTTCACACTCAAGACGGAGCCACTCAAGTCGCCACTCCGACGACTCATTCTCCGATACAAGTACACCGTCATCGAACATTCTTCGTCGAGCCGCGCGTCAAGACCGTCAAGCATCTCGCAACCCGCTACACGACAAGAATCTCCAAGAGCAAGTTGATGAAGAAGTTCCTCGTCCTCAATCGAGCCAAATGGCGTTTGCTCAAGCTCAAGAACGACAACGTCTTCGCCACCAACAAGAACAAGAACGAGCACGCCTACACCAAGAGCAACAAGACGCCGAGGCCCAACGTCTTCAACAACAACAACGAGAAGCACAAGCTCTTGAGGCGGAACGCGCCCTTCAAGCATCAACTCGAGCTCGCCAACCGCAATCGCGAAAGGCGCAATCAAGAAGAAGCACTTCGAGAAGAAATACAAGAGAGGAAATACCATCCGCGTGCGCAATGTCAAGCTCCTCAAGCTTATCCTCAACCTCAAGGTCAACAAGAGCAAGTTGATCATGGACTTCCTCCTCGCCAGAGCAACATGAGGATGATTACCCTCCACGCCAAGAACGCCATCATCAACATCGACCTCAAAACAATGAAGAACATCGCTATGGCAAGCTCAAGTTCACAATGCCCAAGTTCAATGGAACCAATGATCCCAAGAGTACCTCTCATGGGCATTGAAGGTCGACAAAATCTTTCGTTTGCACAACTATGAGGAAGAGAAGAAGATCGCTGTGGCATCACTTGAGTTCCAAGACTATGTGCTCATATGGTGGGAACAAGTCCTTGAGCGCCGACAAGCAAGAGGTGAACCTCCAATCACCACGTGGGCTCAAATGAACGATGTCATGCGAGCACGCTTTGTGCCCACCTACTACAACCGTGACCTCTTCAAGAAGCTACAACTCCTCAAGCAAGTAACAAAGAGTGTTGAAGAATACTACAAAGAAATGGAGATTGCAATGATTCGAGCCAATGTCAAGGAAGATGATGAGCAAAGAATGGCACGATTCTTGAATGGACTCAACCATCCCATCAAGAAGATCGCCGACTTCCAACCCTACTCCAACCTCATTGAGCTCGTATATCAAGCTACAAAGGCGGAACGACAAGTACAAGATGACTTCAAGTACGCCAAGTACTCATCCAAGACATACGACATCTCCAACAACCAAGCTTCAACAACTACTCCAAATTCGACATCAACCAAGCCTTCTCCAAGCAACGACGACAAGCCAAGTTACAAGAAAGCTTCTACAAGTTCAAGTTGTCCTTCTCCTACTACAAGCAACTCCAAGCCGCGTGCTTCATCATCTACTCCAAACGATGAGACCGTCAAGACAAGCTCCTTCAAGTGTTTTACTTGCGGCGGCCGAGGCCACAAGTCATATGAATGCACCAACAAGCGGACCATGATACTCAACGACGATGGCACCTACGACTCAATGAGTGAAGATGAAATGGACGCTATTGAGCAAGTGGCCATGCACCGGCGCATCAACGAGGATGAAGATGATCAAGTCTTTTGTGATGAAAATACAAGTCCCGCTCTTGACACCATATGATGTAGGGCGGGACCCTAATTCGTCGATCTTTCACGTTTGGAGGGGATCCTACGGAGGGAACACGAAGAACGCGCGGAAGAACACGAGGAAATCACGGGGAAGAATGGGGAGAAATCACAAGGGAAACACTCAAGAACAAGTCCAATCACACATCCACTAGACAATCAAACACACAAGATCACAAGGTACATGAACAACAAAGGGAAAGATACAAGGTAGGGTTCATCTCCAAGAGGAGGTCTTGATGATATCCTAGATGGATCTTCCCACAAGGGGGTGATAGAGGCGGAGGTGTCCCGATCTTTCGATGAGATGATAACTATCGATTTGGTGAAGGTGACTTTGACGATCCGACTACAAACGTGCACGACGTTGCGCCTTAGCAATCGCTAAACCAACTCCGAGAGGTTATTGACAACGCCGGAGCACAATCAACCTGACCACGAAGGTCTATTCCTGCAAGCAATCGAAGAACAAGCAAGAATATGATAAAAGCAATCTGAATATTGCGAGTATGTATGAAGTATTGCTAAAGGTGGGGATCCGTAAGCGGTCTTGGTCTGGTCGTTGGACACAAACGAAGTACATGAAGTTGCAATGGCTAACTTTTAACTAAACAAATCCCAAAGTCTAAACGGTGCCCTAAGGGCTGTATATATGGAGGAAGAGGGGGTGAATTTCGTGGCCCTTCGTGGAGGGGTCCGAAACTAACCCTATCTCTTGTTTCCCCACACATACGGACTCTAAAAATAGCCTATACTAATGTATTTCGAAATTACATGGGCCTGGCCCAATAATAAGGTGACGCAGCACCTAGAATAGCCTCTGGACGAAATTTATGAAGTGGCATCTTGTATATTTCGTCCAAGGCTTCATGCACTCATTATGGTGGCTTCAAAGTCCTGAAATCATCACTTGTAACTCCATTCTTGTCCCCCTTGCGGATGCCATCATCTCCATGCTTGTTCTTGCTCCAATGTTCATCCTTCTCCAAGCTAGGCCCTTCATTTGTAAGCAAAACAAATGTATCCAATTTAGGCAGCATCATATTCTCATGAACATTAGAATCATTACCAAGAAACGAAAGTACCTGGTAATTTAGTTGGCGTGCGCGAGCTCTAGTAATTGGTCCAGTATGTATAGCAGCAGGGGCTGTGGGTGTAACAATGGTATTGATGTCCTCATCAGGGGGTCTTGATGATATCCCGCGGGATCTTCTCCTAGATGGAGGTCTTGGCCTCCAATGGAGTAGTGGTCTCTCTCTCTCAAGAGTAGAGATAGGTAGGAGCAAAGCTCACATACAAATGAGCTATCATATTTGCTAACCCTAGAAAGGAGGTGGAGGAGGTCTATTTATAGCCCAAGGGGCGAAGGGGTAAGTGAGGGGTGAAGGGGTACACGGGCTGCGGCCCTAGTCACGCACGCAGGCAGGGTCCGGATGATCTGGATGGTGGCCCGGATGATCCAGGTGTCGGGGGTCCGGATGATCCGGGCGTGATAGAGGCAAAGGTGTCCCGTCTTTCGATGAGATGGTGGATTTCGCTTTGGTGGAAGTCGACTTTGACGATCCGACTACGAGCGTGCGAGGACGTCGCGCTTTAGCAATCGCTAAACCAACTCCGAGAGGTTATTGACCACGCCGAGCACGATCAACTCGACCACGAGGGTCTATTTCCTGCGAGCAAACGAAGAACAAGCAAGAAACTGAGATTGCAATCTGGATATTGCGAATATAAGATGAAAGCTTTATTGATCAAGGTGGGGTTCTGTGGCGCTTTGTCCGTCGTTGAACACAAACGGCACGCGAAGTTGCAGCTATGGCGAACTTTTGATCTAAACAAAACCCAAAGTCTAAACGGTGCCCTAAGGGCTGTATATATGGAGGAAGAGGGGTGAATTTCGTGGCCCTTGGTGGAGGGTCCAAACTAACCCTATCTCTTGTTTCCCCACACATACGGACTCTAAAAATAGCCTATACTAATGTATTTCGAAATTACATGGGCCTGGCCCAATAATAAGGTGACGAAAGACCTAGAATAGCCTCTGGACGAAATTTATGAAGTGGCATCTTGTATATTTCGTCCAATGCTTCATGTACTCATTATGGTGGCTTCAAAGTCCTGAAATCATCACTTGTAACTCCATTCTTGTCCCCTTTGCGCATGCCATCATCTCCATGCTTGTTCTTGCTCCAATGTTCATCCTTCTCCAAGCTAGGCCCTTCATTTGTAAGCAAAACAAATGTATCCAATTTAGGCAAAGATCATATTCTCATGAACATTAGAATCATTACCAAGAAACGAAAGTACCGGTAATTTAGTTGGCGTCTTGCGAGCTCTAGTAATTGGTCCAGTATGTATAGCAGCAGGGGCTGTGGGTGTAACAATGGTATTGATGTCCTCATCAGGGCGACCGTCCGGATGATCCGGCTTCGTCGGGCAGCTTCTGTTGTCTTCGGCGCAGATATCCGGATGATCCGGAGGGGGACCCGGATGATCCGGCTGGGTCCGGATGATCCGGATGGCGGTCCGGATGTCCGGGCTATCTTCAGCCGCTGCTCTGTCTTCTTCTCCTTTCTTTCGTCTTCTCTTCCATGCTTCCCTCGCGGATGGTGTAGACGACACTTGCGCCGCCTCCTCCTCGACATCCGTGATGTTCCGACAATACCTATGCATGCACACGAGAAGTGTCAAGTAGTATACCATCCTCGAGAGTGTCAAGTGAGCACGTAAAGGAGATGATTCACCTTGTGTATGTGAAGTAGATGTCGACGTGTCACTTGCCAAATGGGCTCTTGACATGGTGATGTCCGTAGGATGCTCCGCATCATCCCTCCCCTTGGGAAAGATCCGACCTCGGATCGAAATCCAAATCACCATGGGAAAGAGATGATGTCGTGCGTGTAGAAGTGGACGATCACCAAGCATTCGCATCTCAGTAGTTCCACATGGGCACCCTCCAATGTCGCACCGTCTTGTAATTCCTTCAAAAGTAACAAAGATAACAAGCACTTGGAAAAACAAATGTGGTTGTCGTAAGAGCAAAACCAAGCATTCAAGAGGTGATTCACCCAACAAGTGTTGTCATCAAGCATAGCATATGGTTTGACAAAGAAGTGTGGCATGGCATTTGAGAGTATAAATTGAGCACAATCAAGTATATCATGGGAATAAGCATGTAAATGTGAGGTAGATATGCAAATATGTGTGACAAGAGCATAAGCATCCACCTCTAGTTCATAGCAAACATGGGCAAAGCGCTCGATGAAAGGTCTATGGTAGGTCATAGGAATCATTCACAACACCAAATAAGATAAGATGTCTAAACAAATGGGTCAAATGCAAGACAATCAAACATAATGTGCATAGGGTGTAGTGAATATAGGTGGCACTCAACACAATCGAAAGAGCAATTGTTCATCATGTGTGAGGCAATCAAGTCAAGCATGTGCCAAGCAAAGGGACATGACATATGCGAAGAAATGATATTGGTGCAACCAACCATATGATAGTAGCAAGTAGTCCAAGAATTGGATGCAACACACAAGGCATATATATCATGATGCATGGGAATGTGAGAATGGCAAGTCAAAGCAAGATCTATCATGTGAGAGGCATGAGCATATATGTCATCAACCCAAGAAAGCAAGTAGTGGAACATGGGTGATGCAACATAGCAAGCAATCAAAGCAATCAAGTCAAGCAAGCTAGTAGTGTGAAGATGTAACATACTAGAGCAAATCATGGCAATCATGTCATTGGTGCAAATAGTGGGCATGAACAATTCACATGTCATAGCACTTGCATGAAAGCAAGATATGAGGACATTAGCATGGGGCACATGATAAACATGGCAATAGCAACAAGGATCTCTACCAAGCATGCAAATACACATAGAAGTAGCATAATGATGAAAAATTGGTAGATGAAAGCAAGGGTCACAATTGCATGGCAAAGGCATAGGAGCAAGCATAGCATGCAAAGTGAACACGTAAAATGAGCATAAGGTGACAAGTGGTAAATGGCCCATAGCCGTGTGAGAGCCAAGTAGAGGAGTTATGCGTAGTCCTTGCGCCAAGGGGACGTTAGTAAGGATAGTCCATTGGATCCCAAAGCATCGCTGCTCTCAAGAGCTCGCTTTGTCAACTCGTGGGATTGCGAGGTTGACAAGTATTCATGGGTACCTACACAAAAGAGACACAAACGAAAGAAATTGTGTGTGGGTAAATGTACACATCATCCATCATGATGTGTATGTGCGTGTGAGTTAGCACAAGATAAGCATCGCTCAAAGAAATTTGATGCATGGTATAGGAACATGTCATCCATCATGAAAGAATAGTTGTTATGTATGACACGATGGGGACACAAATTGAGCAAACAAGTATATGGCACATCAAAAGTATGTTTATTCATGGGGAGCATATGGTGCACACAAGTATTGGGATCATGCAATGGATGGGATGGGTCAAAATCTCCTAAAATGTATGAGGAAACTATGGGGGTCTCCTCATGAGCAATATCGGAAACATCATATGGAGAAAATGGACAACATCCAAAACAATGCATATCCGGTTAGGTGGTCATGGCATGGCATATGAGTTAAATGATGCAAAGGGAGCATATCAATATCATCACAAGAGAAACAAATGCCAATAACCATGGGCTTGTCACCTATGCCATATGTGAAAATTGGGTTTATTTTAATGGCATATGCATAGTCACTATGAATAGATTGCAAATAAGACATATGGTTGATCTCATGCATAGCATATGACAAGTCAAGCGGATTATCAAACATGATGTGACCTAAAGAATTGTCACAAGAAATCCTATGTAACATGGCATCACAACTAGTAGACTCCACAATAGAATCATCATACTCATCATAAATGGGCAAATCATCGCATGGGGAAATCATACTAGCATGAAGCATGGTACTAGGTGGATCAATATCATGCAAGCAATCAATCTCAAGAATGTCCGCTAGTGGGACTAGAGCATCACCTTCACCTATGTTACCTTTGTCATTCCATTCAAGTGGTGTAGGTGAGGTGGGAAAGACCAAATGGTGGTCATCTTCATCTTGATGGAACCATGTGGGGGGTGCATCATATTCCACCATGGCCATCGTCTTGTCCAAAGGAAGGACGAAGTCGTCGAGGATCGGTGCGTTATCATCAATGGGACCTAGCACCAAATGAGAAGACACAATAGAGGTAGAGGTCAAGTCGTTAGTGTTGAAAGTGGCCTCACATGACGATCAACTATCTCACTCTCTATGTGGTGGTTCACTCCTCCTCAAGATAGGTGCACTCAATCTCACATATGGTGGAGTCACCATCTCACTCAAGTGGTGGGGTTGTGGCTCTCCTCACATGGGAATTGTGGCAACTCTTCATATATGGGGCTAGTGGTGAGGTCACTCTCACTCTCAATATGGTGGCACAAGTCACTCAAGTCATCATACGTCCGCCGGGTCGAAGGGAAAGTCCCATGCTCAACCATCTCGTCGTGGTCGCCGTGGATGAAGGCCAAGATGGCACATCATCACTCTCGTCGTGGATGAAGGCCGAAGATGGCACATCATCACTCTCGTCGTGGATGAAGGCCGAAGATGGCACATCATCACTCTCACCTCCTAAGATGGAAGCATCATCCTTGCTCGCCACCTTGTCACTTGCCTCCAAAGCTTGGTCCTTGAAGGTCTCCGTAGTTGAACTCGTCGCCGCACCGTCTTGAAAAAGAGTCGAAGTAGACTCGGCATCATCAATGCCACAAAGAGGGATGGCGGTGAAGTCGCACTTGGGAGCATCGTCTTGGAGCTTGTCGGCCTAGGACATCGTGGTGGTACTAGCCAAATGCTTGTCATAGAGCTTGGTCGCCGCGAAGTGTGCTTGGGGTGGAGAAGCCTTGGCCTTCATGAGTTCTTGTTCCGCCTTGAGAGCACCTATGTAGTAGTCGTCGATGGACTTGTAGTTCTCGAGGAAGATGGTCTTGGGGATGTTGTTATGCAATCCCATCATGAAGTGGAACTTCATCCAAATGGGGTCGTCCACACCGGCTCGTGGCAAGGCAATCATCGTCTCCTTGAAGTACTTGTCGATAGACTTGGATCCTTGGGTGGTGTTCTCCAATTGGCGTCGAAGTTGTTCCGTGTAGGTTGGAGGCACAAACTCTCGCCGTAAGGCTCTCTTCGTCTTGGGCCAACTCATGTCGTAGTACTCCGAAGGTGTGTGAAGCCACCATGTCGAGGCGTAGTCGTGGAAGTTTCTTGTGGCACACTTCACTTGATCTTCGGGACGAACTTGATGTAGCTTGAGGTAGTCGTCCATCAAACGCTCCCACTCGAGGTACTCCTCGGGTTCTTGTGTCCCGTAGAAAGGAATCTTGTGGTCGGTGTCGAGGTCGTAGTAGCTCGTGGAAGTCGCGGACTTGAGCTTGGGTAGCTTCTCTTGAGTGTAGTCTTGCGGTTCTTGTTGGCGAAGATGCCATATGTCCGTAGGCGAAGATGCCTTGAAGTCGCTTGGTGAAGATGCCAAGGGAGATGGTGAAGTCATTGAGCGGTTGTTGGTGTTGAGCTCTTGACCTTCACGTTCTTGTTGGTGATGGTGTCGATGCCGATGTGATCTTGCCGGAGGTGGTAGCTCGGAAGGATGTGCTCTTGAGCGTCTTCTCGAAGATGAGGAAGATCGCTTGTAGGACTTGATGAGGGCCTTGATCTCCTCCATGCGCTTGTCCTTCTTGGCGTCGTAGTTGTTGTTCATGGCATCGAACTCGTCGTTGTTGTTGTAGACCGAAGATGAAATGCCTTGCCTATCCATCACAAGACTCGAGTAGAGGTGAGTAGGAAATGAGATAAACAATACCAAGTTACCTTTTCCCAAAGTTGAGGATGTATCTCGTTTCACTCAATGTGAGATGAAAGAATAGTGGAATTGGTACCGGACTTGTTCACTCACACCTACAAGTAAAAGCTTATGGTAGAGCTCGGTGAGGATAGTGGCACAAAAATTTGATGCAAAATATTAGCAAGAGTCAATAATGTTGAAAAAGATTCACAAATTCGCAAGTGAAACAAATGGGCCAATAGCAATGAAAGGTACACGGAAACACACACACGGATAGATAAATGGGGTCGTGCAACCAAGGAATGAGCACAAAATGTGGAATCCACGGAAAACGCTCGTGTTGCACAACTCAAGAGAGACGCTAGCACGATTGCTCAATAGGCGGATACGACACTTGTGCACAACCTATAAGATGCAAAATGGATATTCTTTCTATCCCAAGTATGCTATGTATGTATGGTTCCCGGTGTTTCTCTCAAGCATGATATAATATGATGTAGATTTTGGTATGGCTCTTATTTGCAATGGGGGTATGATGCTATGGCACTTGCTCACGAGCTCTTTGCTCTCTTTTTGCTTAAAAGCTTTTTTTTTCTCACAAACCAAGATAGCTATTGTGTATATGCGGGAACGATATTGTGACACAATGTATGATATGATACCAATATGATATGGTATGTATGCAATGGAATGGTGGATCACTAATGTGCACAAGTAACGCTGCCAAGAATACTCAAATGGCTAGTCTCGATAGGTAAGTGACGCAAAATGGGCTAGGGGTTAACAATGCAATTGCAAGGGATATACAAAGGTGTCGCCGAGGTTACTTGTCGCTGCGATGATGAGTGGCGGTGTTCTTGGTGTAGATACCGAGATGATGGAGACTCGTCCCTAAGTAGCCGAAACACCTTAGGAAACGGAAAAACCGCAAACTCAAAATCTCAAATGACAAATGTCAAAATGGTGGTAGCGGAAAGCGGTGGTGGTGTTGCACTAGGCAATGCGGACGGAATGATGGGCTATACACGAGTTGGAGTTGAATTTGCCGTCCCTAAGTAGCCGAAACACCTTAGGAGACACAAGCCACAACTCGAACAAGCTCAAACAACAATTGGGTTAAGTTGGGTTGTCGGAAGTGTATGGTGGGAAGGTTATGTGGAAGTGGTGGTGGTGGTGGTTGATGAAGAAGCAACCGTCCCTAAGTAGCCGAAACACCTTAGGAGACTCTAGTCACAACTCAAACAACCACATATGCAATGGGGAACAAAATGGTTTAGGTTATGGAAGTCGGTGGTGTTAATGCGGATGATATGGTGGAGGTCCTAGGCAAAGTTGCCAAATTTCAGAAAAATATGATGGAGTCAAATGATGTTGGTGGTATTTTTGTGGGAAGGGGGATGTCAATAGCTTCAAAACGAGCTAAAGAACGTCAAAATCGGAGTTCGGATGAATTAGTTATGGACAAAACAAAAATCAGCCAAGTCGGTTTCGAGGTTAACCGGACATCCGGAGGAGGTCCGGATGATCCGCTAGGTCCGGATGATCCGGGTTCGTCGGCGCGGTTCTGCTTTTCTAGGTGCGTGGTGTATCCGGACGTCCGGGGCGCCCAGCTGATCCGGCTTGGTCCGATGATCCGGGAGAAGGTCCGGATGATCCGGCAAGTCAATCCGCCGGATTTGCTCTCGGGGCTAATTTTTGGCGGAAATGGATGATTTTCGGGGCAAAATTTGAGGGATTTCTTGGATGGAAGGTGGGGAAACTTGGGGAAATGCTAGATCCACTTGAAACCAAGCAAATCCATGGATCAAAATCAACAAAACATCATCAAAACTAACAAATCACAAAAAAATTTGGGGGCTATTTTTGGTGGGGATTTTCGGATTTAGGACGAAAACAACAAAATCAAGCTAGAAAAAGAGGGGTAGGGGCTCCAAAAACGTGATCAACGTGGCTCATGATACCATATGATGTAGGGCGGGACCCTAATTCGTCGATCTTTCACGTTTGGAGGGGATCCTACGGAGGGAACACGAAGAACACGCAGAAGAACACAAGGAAATCACGGGGAAGAACGGGGAGAAATCACAAGGGAAACACTCAAGAACAAGTCCAATCACACATCCACTAGACAATCAAACACAAAAGATCACAAGGTACATGAAAAACAAAGGGAAAGATACAAGGTAGGGTTCATCTCCAAGAGGAGGTCTTGATGATATCCTAGATGGATCTTCCCACAAGGGGGTCTTGATGATATCCCGCGGGATCTTCTCCTAGATGGAGGTTGATGTAGGGTGGAACGCTAATTCGTCGATCTTTCACGTTTGGAGGGGATCCTACGGAGGGAACACGAAGAACGCGCGGAAGAACGTGAGGAAATCACGGGAAAGAATGAGAGAGACACTCAACCGACAAGAGATCAATCACACAAGGTCTAGATCATCGAAGCACGAGTGATACATGGTCCAAAATCAACAAAGGAAAGATACAAAGGTAGCCGTTCTTCTCCCGGAGGAGGTCTTGAATCCACGAGGGGATCTTCCCTTATAGGGGTCTTGAATCCGATGGATCTTCTCCTAGACGGAGGTCCTGATCTCCGTGGAGAAGTACCGGTGGATGAGCAAAGGCTCTCACACACAAATATGAGCTAATCCAATGCTAAGTCTCAAAGTGAAGAGAGGGGGTCTTATATATAGAGTCTGGGGCGAAGGGGTACATGGGCTCAGCCCAACACGCGCGCACAGCCGCTGGCCGGATGATCCGGACGAGGGTCCGGATGATCCGGGTGGAGTCCCGGATGAGCCGGAGGGTCGGCTGGTGGCGGCGACGGGCCGGATGTCCGGCTGGAGGTCCGGACGTCCGGGCGTGGTCCGGATGATCCGGGCCTGGGTCCGGATGATCCGGCTTCAGCGTGGAGGTTCTGTTGCCTTCGGTGGAGTTAGCCGGATCGTCCGGACCGGGGTCCGGATCATCCGGGCCTCTGTCCGGATCATCCGGGCCTCTGTCCGGATCGTCCGGGCCTCTGTCCGGATCGTCCGGCCTCCCTGGTACTTGTTGCTTTCTCCTCTCCGTCTTCACACATGTCTTCCGCTTCCGATTCTCCTTGCTTCCCAGGTTCTTCATGGTCGACTCCTTGGTGCCTGAGTATGCATAGAGTTTCCGTTTGAGGTAGTAACCAGGTCTCATGTGAATCGAAGGAGAGTTGTGAGAGGAGTGATGTCACCTCGGTCTCAAGAGCTCTTGCACGGGCTCGAGTCATCGGTCCTTGTGGCGTTGTAGGTGTTGATGTAGAGTCCATGGGGATGATGGAAGGATGCTCCGCATCATATCCCCTCCCTTCGAAAGGATCCGACCTCGGATCTAGATCTTCATCACCATGGAAAGGCGAGAGGTCTTTGACGTTGAAGGTGTCGCTCACGTTGTACTTGTCGCTTGGTAGGTCGAGCTTGTAGGCGTTGTTGTTGTAGCGTGCTAACACCTTGAAGTGTCCATCGGCTCGAGGTAGAAGTTTGGACTTGCGTTCGTTGGGGAAGCGTTCCTTGCGAAGGTGTAGCCACACGAGATTGCCTATGTTGAAGATCATGGGTTGCTTGTTGATGAGGACATCAATACCATTGTTACACCCACAACCCCTGCTGCTATACATACTGGACCAATTACTAGAGCTCGCGCACGCCAACTAAATTACCAGGTACTTTCGTTTCTTGGTAATGATTCTAATGTTCATGAGAATATGATGCTGCCTAAATTGGATACATTTGTTTTGCTTACAAATGTAGGGCCTAGCTTGGAGAAGGATGAACATTGGAGCAAGAACCAGCATGGAGATGATGGCATGCTAAGGGGACAAGAATGGAGTTACAAGTGATGATTTCAGGACTTTGAAGCCACCATAATGAGTGCATAAAGCCTTGGACGAAATATACAAGATGCCACTCCATAAATTTCGTCCAGAGGCTATTCTAGGTGCTCGTCACCTTATTATTGGGCCAGCCCATGTAATTTCGAAATACATTAGTATAGGCTATTTTTAGAGTCCGTATGTGTGGGGAAACAAGAGATAGGGTTAGTTTGGACCCTCCACCAAGGGCCACGAAATTCACCGCCTCTTCCTCCATATATACAGCCCTTAGGGCACCGTTTAGACTTGGGTTTTGTTTAGATCAAAAGTTCGCCATAGCTGCAACTTCGTGCCGTTGTGTTCAACGACCAAACAAAGGCGTCCACGTAACCCCACCTTGATCAATAAAGCTTTCATCTTATATTCGCAATATCCAGATTGCAATCTCAGTTTCTTGCTTGTTCTTCGCTTGCTCGCAGGAAATAGACCCTCGTGGTCGTTGATCGTGCTCGGCGTGGTCAATAACCTCTCGGAGTTGGTTTAGTGATTGCTAAGGCGCGACGCCCTCGCACGCTCATAGTCGGATCGTCAAAGTCGACTTCCACCAAAGCGAAATCCACCATCTCATCGAAAGACGGGACACCTCTGCCTCTATCAAGTGGTATCGATTTCCGGTGTTGCTCGGTGAGATTTTACGCTTTTCGTAGTTTAGATCGAGTCTGTTCTTCATACCTACAGTCCACGAAAAAGCCAAAAAAATTAGGGTTAGGTCATCATATCCGAACCAATCTGAGCCTTTGCATAATCTTTTACGTATTTGCGTTGTTGAATTTGCGGTTGCATCGTCGTGTCTAGTTGCTGGTCTTAGAGTCTAGTCTTTTAGAGTTTCGAGTTCGGTCATAAGTTGTCACGCCGCCGCCGCACCATCATCATCGCCCTCGCCATCTACCACCACCGCTTCTCCGCCACCGCTTCAATCCGTATCCATATACCACCACCGCTGCCATATACCACCACCGCTGCCATATACCACCACCATATATCCACCACCAATCCGAGTTCCTTGCATATTAGATTTGTTTTCGATCCATCTAATTTCGATTCGTGTTTCCTTATCCGAGTAGGTTTCGATTCCAGCAATCTTTTGCCGTCCGTAGAAGAGGTTGGTTACTGGCTTAAAAACGCACGGGACAAAAAAATTTTCGGCTATCCTATTTTTAGGTGTTTCTAAGCGTATTGAGACAATCACCGTTATAGAAAGTTTTTTGACCCGCTTCAGCTTTTGGGTCCGTAGTCGAAAAAAAAAAATTGGTCAAAAAATTTCGTGCCCATCCTCTCTGTTTGACCAGGAAGAGTTTTGAGACACTCGCCATTATAGTGATTTTTCAAAAAAAAAAAAAAGCAGCGCAAAAAAAAAGAGCGAAAAAAAATTCAGAGTGTGCTTTTCCCTTGTTTACGTGCAGCGCCGTGATTTTGTTAGTGTTCTAGGCTCGCGTCTCTAGCACAGTCTAGCCTAGGACCAACCACAAGACGTCGTTGAGCGCTTATTCAACTTTGCATCTCTGAATTGATTATTGTCGACCCTTTTTGCTACCATATTATAAGCCTTCCCAGCTCCACATACATCTACGTCGTGCGTTTGACTCTCCCCGCAATCGCTCTATCCAAGCTTTGAGAGTTTTGATTACAACGGTTGCCGATCACCACCGCCTGGGTAAGAACTGGTAAGAATTTGAGATTTGCTTGACGGATTTGTGACACCCACCACCACCTCTTGTTAGTAGTCTGAGGATCATATTATTGTGTGTTTCTATTGCTGCTAACCATGGCAGGATCACAAGCCGATGAGACCGATTGGGAGAACATGACGAACAAACAGCTACATGATAAATTTCAGCAAATGATGAGTGGACAGGTGCAAGATGTGGTAAATAGATTTGACGAGGCCATGGAGAAGATAGATGGCATTGAGAAGACGTTTGAAACAAAGCTTGATGGCAAGTTTGATGAATTGCTCAAGGCTTTTCCACAACCACCGCCGGCTGCACCTATCGCACCTCTGCAACGACAACAACTACGCCCTTCCGAATCAGTATGGACGAGTTCAGCGTGTTCCTATTGAGCCAGACAAAATTCTGGTGCCGCTGCCATCGCTGTTGGTGCTTCTTTGGCTCCTCGCTCTGCTGCTGGTGGTACCGAGGAGGATGATGAGTATGTGGGCGATTATGAGGATGAGGTTGATCAACATCGAACTCGTGCAACCACCAGCACCACAACCACCGTGTCGCCCACATGCAAATAATGGCAATATTAGGGCTCCCCTCAGTACGAGATCATGACCATCTCCCTAAACTAAAATTGAATATTCCACCATTTGAGGGTAGATATGTTCCTGATATATATCTTACTTGGGAGTTAGAAACTGAACAACGATTTACATGTTTACAATATCCCGAGGAGAGACGTGTTCTCGCTGCTGTTTGTGCTTTCACTAGCTTTGCATGTGTTTGGTGGTCTCAACATTGTCGATTATATCCTGTTCCAGCTACTTGGGCTGCTTTGAAAACTGCTATGCGTACTCGTTGGGTTCCACCATATTATCAACGTGAATTACTTCAAAATTGCAGCGCTTAAGACAAGGAAAAATTTCTGTAGAAGAATATTATCGAATTACAAACCGGCTTGATTAGATGTGGTATTGTTGAGGAGAATGAAGCTATGCTTGCACGCTTTACGGTGGATTAAATAGAGATTTCGACCATTCTAGACTATAAGGATTATAATAATATCACTCGCTTATTCCATCTTGCTTGTAAAGCTGAACGTGAAGTGCAGGATCGACAGCATTGGCGCCGCACTAACTTTTCTCGCAGTCGACCTTCATCATGGACACCACGTGCATCATCTACTTCCACCGCACCATCACCTCCTTCAGGTGCCACCTCTAACCGTGATACAAGAAAGCGTGCACAACCACCACTATCGCCAAGAGCACACATGCCGGGCCTGCACAGAGCTCTTCTTCTTCCATGGCGTCAACAGGGCACACAAGTGATATTATTTGTCGTCGTTGTAAGGGAAGAGGACATTTTGCGAGAGAATGCAAATCTCAGCGTGTGATGATTGCTATTGAGGATGGTGGGTATGAGTCCGCTAGTGACTATGATGAGGAGACTTTGGCTCTTATTACACATGAGGAACACGGTGGAGATGATTCTGATCATGAGACACAATACATGGCTGCTGAAGATGCCGACAGTATGAATGTTTAGTTGCTCAACGTGTTTTGAGTGTGCAGGTTACACAAGCTGAGCAAAATCAGAGGCATAATTTGTTCCATACAAAGGGAGTTGTGAAGGAACGTTCTATTCAGCGCCATCATAGATGGAGGGAGCTGCAACAACTTGGCTAGCATGGAGATGGTGGAGAAGCTATCTCTCACCACAAGACCACATCCACATCCTTACTACATCCAATGGTTCAACAACAGCGGCAAGGTTAAGGTAACACGTCTTGTTCGTGTGCATTTTAGTATCTCTACATATGCTGATTATGTTGATTGTGATGTGGTACCTATGCAAGCATGTTCCTTGTTACTTGGTAGACCATGGCAATTTGATAAAAATTCAGACACCATGGTAGAAACAATTAGTATACTCTTGTTCATAAGGATAAAAATATTACTTTGCTTCCTATGACTCCTGAGTCCATTTTGAAAGATGATATTAATAGAGCTAATAAAGCAAAACAGAGAAAAATAAGAGTGAAAATCAGATTGTGGCAAAAGAATTTGAGCAACACATGAAGCCTAATAATAAACCATCTATGTTGCTTCGAAATTAAATTGAAAAGTGCATGTTTACTTGCCATTAAATCTGATATTGATGAGCTAGATTTTAGCAAATCTGTTTGCTATGCTTTTGTGTGCAAAGAGGCATTATTTTCATTCGAGGACGTGCCTTCCTCTTTGCCTCCTGCTGTCACTAACATTTTGCAGAGTTCGCCGACGCCTTTCCACAAGGCGTGCCACCGGATTACCACCTATTCGAGGGATTGAGCATCAAATTGACTTAATTCCGGTGCATCATTACCCAACCGTGCACCATACCGCACCAATCCAGAGGAGACAAAGGAGATTATGCATCAAGTACAGGAGCTGCTCGACAAAGGTTATATACGCCAATCCCTTAGTCCTTGTGCTGTTCCTATTATTCTAGTGCCGAAAAAGGATGGTACATCACGATGTGTGTTGATTGTAGAGGCATTAATAATATTACTATTCGTTATCGTCACCCTATTCCTAGGCTAGATGATATGCTTGATGAATTGAGTGGCTCTACAATATTCTCCACAGTTGATTTGCGTAGTGGATACCATCAAATTCGTATGAAATTGGGAGATGAATGGAAAACAGCATTTAAAACTAAGTTTGGATTATATGAGTGGTTAGTCATGCCTTTTGGGTTAACTAATGCACCTAGTACTTTCATGAGATTAATGAACGAAGTTTTACGTGCTTTCATTGGACGATTTGTGGTAGTCTCTTTTGATGATATACTGATTTATAGCAAATCTTTGGAAGAACATTTGGAACATTTACGTGCTATGTTTAATGCTCTACGTGATGCACGTTTGTTTGGTAACCTTGGGAAGTGCACCTTTTGCACCGACCGAGTATCTTTTCTTGGCTATGTTGTTACTCCACAGGGAATTGAAGTTGATAAAGCCAAGATTGAAGCTATTGAGAGTTGGCCGCAGGCCAAAACGGTCACACAAGTGAGGAGTTTCCTTGGCCTCGCTGGTTTCTATAGGCGTTTTGTGAGAGATTTCAGCACTATTGCTGCACCTCTCAATGAGCTTACAAAGAAGGATGTGCCTTTTGTTTGGGGTACCGCACAGGAAGAAGCCTTCACGGTATTGAAAGATAAGTTGACACATGCTCCTTTACTCCAACTTCCTGATTTTAATAAGACTTTTGAGCTTGAATGTGATGCTAGTGGAATTGGATTAGGAGGTGTGTTATTACAAGATGGCAAACCTGTTGCATACTTTTACGAAAAATTGAGTGGGCCTAGTCTGAATTACTCTACTTATGATAAAGAATTATATGCTCTTGTTCGGACTTTAGAAACATGGCAACATTATTTATGGCCCATAGAATTTGTTATACATTCCGATCATGAATCTTTGAAACATATTAAAAGTCAAGCTAAACTGAATCGTAGACATGCTAAATGGGTTGAATTCATTGAGACTTTCCCTTATGTCATTAAACACAAGAAGGGTAAAGAAAATGTTATTGCTGATGCATTGTCTCGTCGCTATACTATGCTTTCACAACTTGACTTCAAAATATTTGGTTTGGAGACCATCAAAGATCAATATGTGCATGATGCTGATTTTAAAGATGTATTGCAGAATTGTAAAGAAGGAAGAACATGGAACAAGTTTGTCGTTAATAATGGATTTGTGTTCGTGCTAACAAGCTATGCATTCCAGCTAGCTCCGTTCGTCTTTTGGTTGTTGCAGAGGCGCATGGAGGAGGACTAATGGGACACTTTGGCGTGAAGAAGACGGAGGACGACTTGCTACACATTTCTTTTGGCCAAAGATGAGACGGATGTTGAGCGTTTTATTGCTCATTGCACTACATGTCAAAAAGCTAAGTCACGACTCAATCCTCATGGTTTATATATGCCTTTGCTGTACCTAGTGTTCCTTGGGAGGATATATCTATGGACTTTGTTTTAGGTTTACCTAGAACAAAGAAGGGAGGATAGCATATTTGTTGTCGTGGATAGATTCTCGAAAATGGCACACTTTATACCATGTCATAAAAGCGATGATGTTGTCAATGTTGCTGATTTGTTCTTTCGTGAAATTATTCGCTTGCATGGTGTGCCAAATACTATTGTTTCAGATCGTGATACTAAATTTCTTAGCCACTTTTGGAGATGTTTATGGGCTAAGTTGGGGACTAAACTGCTTTTTAGTACTACTTGTCACCCCCAAACTGATGGACAAACCGAAGTAGTCAATAGAACATTGTCTACTATGCTTAGGGCTGTTCTAAAGAAAAATAAGAAAATGTGGGAGGAATGCTTGCCTCATATTGAATTTGCTTATAATCGTTCATTGCATTCTACTACTAAGATGTGCCCTTTTGAAGTTGTGTATGGTTTCCTACCTCGTGCACCTATTGATTTGTTGCCTCTTCCATCTTCGGAGAAGGTTAATTTTGATGCTAAAGAACGTGCTGAATTGATTTTAAAAATGCATGAGTTAACTAAGGAAAACATTGAGCGTATGAATGCTAAATATAAACTTGCTGGAGATAAGGGTAGAAAACATGTTGTGTTTGCACCGGAGATCTTGTTTGGTTACATTTGCGTAAGGATAGATTTCTGATTTGCGCAAATCAAAGCTAATGCCACGTGCTGCTGGTCCCTTTAAGGTGTTGGAGAAAGTAAATGATAATGCATATAAACTTGAGCTGCCTGCAGATTTTGGGGTTAGTCCCACTTTTAACATTGCAGATTTGAAGCCATATTTGGGTGAGGAAGATGAACTTCCGTCGAGGACGACTTCATTTCAAGAAGGGAGGATGATGAGGACATCAATACCATTGTTACACCCACAACCCCTGCTGCAATACATACCGGACCAATTACTAGAGCTCACAAGACGCCAACTAAATTACCGTGTACTTTCGTTTCTTGGTAATGATTCTAATGTTCATGAGAATATGATGTTGCCTAAATTGGATACATTTGTTTTGCTTACAAATGTAGGGCCTAGCTTGGAGAAGGATGAACATTGGAGCAAGAACCAGCATGGAGATGATGGCATGCTAAGGGGACAAGAATGGAGTTACAAGTGATGATTTCAGGACTTTGAAGCCACCATAATGAGTGCATGAAGCCTTGGACGAAATATACAAGATGCCACTCCATAAATTTCGTCCAGAGGCTATTCTAGGTGCCACACACCTTATTATTGGGCCAGGCCCATGTAATTTCGAAATACATTAGTGTAGGCTATTTTAGAGTCCGTATGTGTGGAGAAACAAGAGATAGGGTTAGTTTCGACCCTCCACCAAGGGCCACGAAATTCACCCCTCTTCCTCCATATATACAGCCCTTAGGGCACCGCTTAGACTTGGGTTTTGTTTAGATCAAAAGTTCGCCATAGCTGCAACTTCGCAGCATTTCGCTTGTGTTCAACGACTGACAAAGGCGCCACAGAACCCCACCTTGATCAATAAAGCTTTCATCTTATATTCGCAATATCCAGATTGCAATCTCGGTTTCTTGCTTGTTCTTCGCTTGCTCGCAGGTAATAGACCCTCGTGGTCGTTGATCGTGCTCGGCGTGGTCAATAACCTCTCGGAGTTGGTTTAGCGATTGCTAAGGCGCGACGTCCTCGCACGTTCGTAGTCGGATCGTCAAAGTCGACTTCCACCAAAGCGAAATCCACCATCTCATCGAAAGACGGGACACGTCTGCCTCTATCACTTGTTGATGTTGAGCTTGGTCGCTAGTCGTTGTACTTGGCGCTCGATAGTGTTTCTTGTATCTTCATGCATCTTCTTGATGTAACTTGCACGGGCACTTGCGTCGAGGTTGGTGCGCTCTTGTAGAGGTAGAGGTAGAATGTCCAATGGGGATAATGGGTTGAAGCCGTAGACGACCTCGAAGGGGGACTTGCCGGTCGTCGAATGTCTTCTTGCGGATCGTGGCGTACTTTCGGCGATGGGTAGACACGCCTCCCACTCCTTGATGTTCTTCTTGATCAACACGCGAAGTAGAGTGGAGAACGTCCGGTTTGTCACTTCCGTTTGGCCGTCGGTTTGAGGATGGTATGCGGAGGAGAACAAGAGCTTGATTCCAAGCTTGGCGCAAAGAGTTTTCCAAAAGTAACTCAAGAACTTGACGTCGCGGTCGGAGACGATTGACTTTGGTACTCCATAGAGGCGCAAGATTTCCCTACAAAATAGATTTGCAATATGTGAGGCATCGTCGACTTTGTTGCAAGGTATGAAATGTGCCATTTTGGAAAATCTGTCCACAACAACAAATACGGAGTCCTTTCCATTTTGAGTTCTAGGCAAACCAAGTACAAAGTCCGTGCTAATGTCTTCCCAAGGTTGATAAGGAATAGGAAGAGGCATGTAAAGACCATGAGATTGAGCTTTTGACTTAGCTTTGCGGCATGTTGAGCATCGGGTGGTGAAGCGTGAAACGTCTCGAAACATCTTGGGCCAAAAGTAGTTCTTGGAGAGCGTGGCGAAGGTCTTGTCGCGTCCAAAATGTCCCATGAGTCCACCTCCATGAGCCTCTTGCAAAAGGAGCAAACGAAGAGAAGACTCGGGTATGCATAGTTTGTTAGCTCTCATAAGATAACCATCCTTGAGGTAATATTGTTCCCAAGATGTATGCGTCAAACATTTAGCATAATGAGGTGCAAACGATGGATCACTAGCATACAAATCTTTGATGTGCTCAAAGCCAATAACATTCAACTCAAGTTGGGTGACAAGCGTGCATATGCGTGAAAGTGCATCAGCAACTACATTTTCCTTGCCCTTAATGTACTTGATCACATATGGAAAAGATTCAATAAATTCACTCCATTTGGCATGACGCTTGTTCAATTTAGTTTGACCTTTCAAGTACTTAAGCGTTTCATGATCGGTATGGATGACAAACTCATGAGGTCTAAGATAATGTTCCCAAACATGTAGCACACGCACTAAAGCATGCAATTCTTTGTCATACACGGGATAGTTAAGTTGAGCACCGGAGAGTTTTTCACTAAAATAAGCAATGACTCGTTTTTCTTGCATTAAAACTCCGCCAATTCCGTACCACTTGCATCACAATGTACCTCAAAAGTTTTGTCAAAATTGGGCAAAGCAAGAATCGGAGCATGAGTAAGTAAAGACTTGAGCTCATCAAAAGCGTTGGATTGCAAAGGTCCCCAAACAAAAGGAGTATTCTTCTTACTCAAAGCATGCAAAGGAGCTGCAATAGTGCTAAAGTTTTTCACAAAGCGGCGATAAAAACCTGCAAGACCAAGGAAACTTCGCACTTGTTGCAAATTGGTGGGTTGGGGCCAAGTTTTAATTGCTTTGATCTTAGTTTCATCAACATGGACACCCTTGGAAGAGACAACGAAACCCAAGAAAACCACTTTGTCAACTCCAAAAGTGCATTTCTTCAAGTTGGCATAAAGACTTTCTTTTCGAAGTGTTTGCAAAACAAGCTTAACATGATCAAGATGCTCTTTCATGGTTTTGCTAAACACAGGAATATCATCGAAGTAAACCACAACAAAGATTCCAATGTATGGACGAAGTACATGATGCATGAGGCGCACAAAAGTTCCGGGAGCTTCCGACAAACCCATAGGCATAACCAACCATTGATATAAGCCAAATTTTGTTTTGAAAGCAGTTTTCCATTCATCACCCTCATGAATGCGGATTTGGTAATAGCCACTTTTAAGATCAATTTTTGAGAAAAAGTTGGCTCCACTAAGTTCATCAAGCATATCATCTAGGCGAGGAATGGGATGCCTATAGCGCACGGTGATAGCATTTATGGGTCTACAATCGGAGCACAAGCGGAAACTTCCATCGGGCTTAGGCACAAGTATAACGGGCACGGCACAAGGGCTTAAGCTTTCACGTACATGGCCGTTGTCGATTAGTTGTTGTACTTGCCGTTGAATCTCCTTGGTTTCTTCGGGGTTGACACGGTAGGGAGCTTTGTTTGGAAGTGGCGCTCCGGGGATGAGGTCGATTCGATGCTCAATGCCTCGAAGAGGAGCTAGACCCGGAGGTAGCTCATCGGGGAAAACATCTTGAAATACCTCCAAAAGAGATTGAAACACCAAAGGTAGCTCATGAATGGTGTTAGTTTGTGGTTCTCCATCCTTGCACACTAGGACAAAGTGCATCACACTCGATGGGTTCTCACACACTTCTCTCATCTCATGTTTGGTGGCGAATAATATGAGGTTTTTCTCTCTAGGCGAAGAGGCGCTCAAATTTGGCTTGTGGCTCTCACTCACTTTTTGGTGGCTCACTTTCTCACTCTTCTCTCTTTGGTTGGTGGCTTGTTTGTCGGCTATTACTTGACTAGGAGACATGGGTCGTAGGACATATTCTTTGCCTTTCATCTTGAAGCTATAGTGGTTTGTACGCCCATTGTGGTAGACACCACGGCCGAATTGCCATGGCCGACCAAGGAGGAGGTGGCAAACGGTCATTGGGACCACATCACACTCCAAAGTGTCTTCATATGCACCGATTTTGAAGGATACTTGGACCGTATGCTCAACTCGTATAGTGCCGGAGTCACTTAGCCATTGAACCTTGTATGGTTGCGGATGCTTCTTCTTGACCAATTGGAGCTTGGAGCATAGTTCTTCGCTTGCCAAGTTGTGGCAACTACCTCCATCGATGATGACCTTGACGGATCACCCATTGATGCGGCCTTTGTGTGGAAGATGTGGCATCGTTGGTCTTCTTCTTGGTGATGTTGAAGTGTCAAGACTTTGGAGACAACAAGAGCGGGCTTGTATCTTCATCACAAAAGACTTGATCATCTTCATCCTCGTTGATGCTACGGTGCATGGCCACTTGCTCAATAGCGTCCATTTCATCTTCACTCATTGAGTCGTAGGTGCCATCGTCGTTGAGTATCATGGTGCGCTTGTTGGTGCATTCATATGACTTGTGGCCTCGGCGCCGCTAGTAAAACACTTGAAGGAGCTTGTCTTGACGGTCTCATCGGTTGGAGTAGATGATGAAGCACGCGGCTTGTAGTTGCTTGTAGTAGGAGGAGGACGACTTGAACTTGTAGAAGTTTTCTTGTAACTTGACTTGTCGTCGTTGCTTGGAAAAGGCTTGGTTGATGTCGAAGTTGGAGTAGTTGTTGAAGCTTGGTTGTTGGAGAGGCCGTATGTCTTGGATGAGTACTTGGCGTACTTGAAGTCATCTTGCACTTGTCGTTCCGCCTTTGTAGCTTGATGCACGAGCTCAATGAGGTTGGAGTAGGGTTGAAAGTCGGCTATCTTCTTGATGGGATGGTTGAGTCCATTGAAGAATCGTGCCATTGTTTGCTCATCATCTTCCTTGACATTGGCTCAAATCATGGCAATCTCCATCTCTTTGTAGTATTCTTCAACACTCTTTGTTCCTTGCTTGAGGAGTTGTAGCTTCTTGAAGAGATCACGGTTGTAGTAGGTGGGTACAAAGCGTGCTCGCATGACATCCTTCATTTGAGCCCAAGTGGTGATTGGAGGTTCACCTCTTGCTGGTTGGCGCTCAAGGATTTGTTCCCACCATATGAGCACATAGTCTTGGAACTCAAGTGATGCCATAGCGATCTTCTTCTCTTCCCCATGATAGGTACTCTTCGGGATCATTGGTTGATGAGGACATCAATACCATTGTTACACCCACAACCCCTACTGTTACATATACGAGACCAATTACTAGAGCTCGCGCACGCCAATTAAATTACCAGGTACTTTCGTTTCTTGGTAATGATTCTAATGTTCATGAGAATATGATGCTGCCTAAATTGGATACATTTGTTTTGCTTACAAATGAAGGGCCTAGCTTGGAGAAGGATGAACATTGGAGCAAGAACACGCATGGAGTTGATGGCATGCGCAAGGGGATCAAGAACGGAGTTACAAGTGATGACTTCAGGACTTTGAAGCCACCATAAGGAGTGCATGAAGCCTTGGACGAAATATACAAGATGCCACTTCATAATATTCGTCCATAGGCTATTCTAGGTGCTGCGTCACCTTATTATTGGGCCAGGCCCATGTAATTTCGAAATACTTAAGTATAGGCTATTTTTAGAGTCCGTATGTGTGGGGAAACAAGAGTTAGGGTTGGTTTCGGACCCCACCCTCAAGGGCCACGAAATTCCCTCCTCTTCCCCCATATATACAGCCCTTAGGGCGTCGTTTAGACTTTGGGTTTTGTTTAGATCAAAAGTTCGCCATAGCTGCAACTTCGCGTACTTCGTTTGTGTTCAACGACCAGACAAAGGCGTCACAGAACCCCACCTTGATCAATAAAGCTTTCATCTTATATTCGCAATATCCAGATTGCAATCTCAGTTTCTTGCTTGTTCTTCGTTTGCTCGCCGGAAACAGACCCTCGTGGTCAGGTTGATCGTGCTCCGGCGTGGTCAATAACCTCTCGGAGTTGGTTTAGCGATTGCTAAGGCGCGACGTCCTCGCACGTTCGTAGTCGGATCGTCAAAGTCGACTTCCGCCAAAGCGAAATCCACCATCTCATCCAAAGACGGGACACCTTAGCCTCTATCAAGTGGTATCAGATTTCCAGGTTGCTCAGTGAGATTTTACAGTTTTTCATAGTTTAGATCGAGTCTGTTCTTCATACCTATAGTCCACGAAAAAGCCAAAAAAAAATTTAGGGTTAGTTCATCCCATCCGAACCAATCTGAGCCTTTGCATAATCTTTTCTGTATTTGCTTTGTTGAATTTGCGGTTGCATCATCGTGTCAAGTTGCTGGTCTTAGCGTCTAGTCTTTTAGAGTTTCGAGTTCTATTCACAGGTTGTCACGTTGCCGCTGCCATATATCACCACCGCATCATCACCGCCAATCTGAATCCATATACGCCACCACATATCCGACGCCATCACGCCAATCTGAGGTCACCTGCAACATATATCCGCCACCTGTCCGAGTTCCACCAGATTCATCTCCGCCACCAGTCCGAGTTCCACCAGATTCATCTCCGCCACCAGTCCGAGTTCCACCAGATTCATCTCCGCCACCAGTCCTAGTCCGAGTCTAGTAATTGTTGCATTGTTCTCGATTTCCAGATCACGCGATACTCCGAGTCGTGACAGAGAAGGATCCCCGAAGTTCCGAGCCATCCGCAGAAGAAAAATAGTTCCAGTTTCAAAAAAAAAACTAAGTCTGGAAAATTCTGGCTAGGCAGTTTTTAGACCATTTGTAGACTTTTTCGAAAAAATTTGTTACGGAGCAAAAAAAAAAAGAGGAAAAAAGTGCAAAAAAAGTGAAAAAAAATTCAGTGTGTGCTCCTCCCTTGTTTACGTGCAAGTGCCCGTGATTTTGTTTGTGTTCTAGGCTCGCGTCTCTAGCACGATCTAGCCTAGGACCAGACTGCATCTGCCGCTGAGCGCTTATTCAACTTTGCATCTCTGAATTGATTATTGTCGACCATTTTTGCTACCATATTATAAGCCTTCCTAGCTCCACATACATCTACGTCGTATGCGTTGACTCTCCCTGGCAATCGCTCTATCCAAGCTTTTGAGAGTTTTGATTACAACGGTTGCCGATCACCGCCTGCTGCTGGGTAAGAACTGGTAAGAATTTGAGATTTGCTTGACGGATTTGTGACACCCACCACCACCTCTTGTTAGTAGTCCAGAGGATCATATTCTTGTGTGTTTCTATTGTTGCTAACCATGGCGATCACAAGCCGACGAGACTGAATGGGAGAACCTGACGAACAAACAGCTACATGATAAATTTCAGCAAATGATGAGTGGACAGGTGCAAGATGTGCTAAACAGATTTGACGAGGCCATGGAGAAGATAGATGGCATTGAGAAGACGTTTGAAACAAAGCTTGATAGCAAGTTTGATGAATTGCTCGCGCGTTTTCCACAACCACCGCCGGCTGCACCTATCGCACCTCTGCAACGACAACAACTACGTGATGTAGGGTGGAACCCTAATTCGTCAATCTTTCACGTTTGGAGGGGATCCTACGGAGGAAAACACAAAGAACACGCGGAAGCACGAGAGGAAATCATGGGGAAGAACGAGAGAGACACTCAACCGACAAGAGATCAATCGCACAAGGTCTAGATCATCGAAGCACGAGTGATACATGGTCCAAAATCAACAAAGGAAAGATACAAAGGTAGCCGTTCTTCTCCCGGAGGAGGTCTTGAATCCACGAGGATCTTCCGTATAGGGGTCTTGAATCCGATGGATCTTCTCCTAGACGGAGGTCCTGATCTCCGTGGAGAAGTACCGGTGGATGAGCAAAGGCTCTCACACACAAATATGAGCTAATCCAATGCTAACCCTAGAAAGGATGAGGGGATGGTCTATTTATAGTCTAGGTTCTCAAAGGGGTAAGTTGGGGGCGAAACGAGTACATGGGCCTCGGCCCGAAACGCTGACACACAGTGTGGCGGTAGTACCGCCGGGGAGGGCGGTAGTACCGCTTGAGGTGCTTCAGCGATAGTACCGCTCTGGAGGGCGGTAGTACCGCCGAGGTGCTTCAGTGATGTAGTACCGCTTCGGGAGGGCGGTAGTACCGCTCTCGGGCGCCGCTCGATTCTCGGAGGTTGTCGGGTTCGGCGGACGAGGGCGGATCTCGAGCGGTAGTGCCGCTGGCTCGGCTCAGCGGTAGTACCGCTTGGCTGGAGCGGTAGTACCGCTCGTGCTTGGACTCTGCAGCTCCTCCTCTCGCTCTTGATGTCCCTTTTGAGCTGTAGCTTCTTCTAGGTTGACTCCTTGGTACCTAAGCATGCATAGCATTTCCGTTTGAGGTAGTAACCATGTCTCATGGGAATCGAAGGGAATTGTGAGAGGAGTGATGTCACCTCGGTTTCAAGAGCTCTTGCGTGCTCGAGTCATAGGTCCTTGTGGGGTTGGATGTGTCGATGTAGAGTCCATGGGGATGATGGAAGGATGCTCGCATCATATCCCTCCTTTGAAGGATCCGACCTCGGATCAAGATCTTCATCACCATGGAAAGGCGAGAGGTCTTTGACGTTGAAGGTGTCGCTCACGTTGTACTTGTCGCTTGGTATGTCGAGCTTGTAGGCGTTGTTGTTGTAGCGTGCTAGCACCTTGAAGGGTCCATCGGCTCGAGGTAGAAGTTTGGACTTGCGTTCGTTGGGGAAGCGTTCCTTGCGAAGATGTAGCCACACGAGATCGCCTATGTTGAAGATCATGGGTTGCTTGTTGATGTTGAGCTTGGTCGTTAGTCGTTGTACTTGGCGCTCGATGGTGTGTCTTGTATCTTCATGCATCTTCTTGATGTAGCTTGCACGGGCACTTGCGTCGAGGTTGGTACGCTCTTGTAGAGGAAGAGGTAGAATGTCCAATGGGGACAATGGGTTGAAGCCGTAGACGACCTCGAAGGGAGACTTGCCGGTAATCGAATGTCTTGCACGGTTGTAGGCGTACTCGGCGATGGGTAGACATGCTTCCCACTCCTTGATGTTCTTCTTGATCAACACGCGAAGTAGAGTGGAGAGCGTCCGGTTTGTCACCTCTGTTTGGCCGTCGGTTTGAGGATGGTATGCGGATGAGAACAAGAGCTTGATTCCGAGCTTGGCGCATAGAGTCTTCCAGAAGTAACTCAAGAACTTGACGTCGCGGTCGGAGACGATTGTCTTCGGTACTCCATGGAGGCGCAAGATTTCCCTACAAAAGAGATTTGCAATATGTGAAGCATTGTCTACCTTGTTGCAAGGAATGAAATGTGCCATCTTAGAAAATCGGTCCACAACAACAAACACGGAATCCTTTCCATTTTGAGTTCTAGGCAAACCAAGTACAAAATCCATGCTAATGTCTTCCCAAGGTTGATAAGGAATAGGAAGAGGCATGTAAAGACCATGAGATTGAGCTTTTGACTTAGCTTTGTGGCATGTAGAGCATCGGGTGGTGAAGCGAGAGACATCTCGAAACATCTTGGGCCAAAAGTAGTTCTTGGAGAGCGTGGTGAAGGTCTTGTCGCGTCCAAAATGTCCCATGAGTCCACCTCCATGAGCCTCTTGCAAAAGGAGCAAACGAAGAGAAGACTCGGGTATGCATAGTTTGTTAGCTCTCATAATATAACCATCCTTGAGGTAATATTGTTCCCAAGATGTATGCGTCAAACATTTAGCATAATGAGGTGCAAAAGATGGATCACTAGCATACAAATCTTTGATATGCTCAAAACCTATAACATTCAACTCAAGTTGGGTGACAAGCATGCATATGCGTGATAGTGCATCGGCAACTACATTTTCCTTGCCCTTAATGTACTTGATCACATATGGAAAAGATTCAATGAATTCACTCCATTTGGCATGACGCTTGTTCATTTAGTTTGACCTTTTAAGTACTTAAGCGTTTCATGATCGGTATGGATGACAAACTCATGAGGCCTAAGATAATGTTCCCAAACATGTAGCACACGCACTAAAGCATACAATTCTTTGTCATACACGGATAGTTAAGTTGAGCACGGAGAGTTTTTCACTAAAATAAGCAATGACTCGTTTTCTTGCATTAAAACTCCGCCAATTCCGTACCACTTGCATCACAATGGACCTCAAAAGTTTTGTCAAAATTGGGCAAAGCAAGAATTGGAGCATGAGTAAGCAAAGACTTGAGCTCATCAAAAGCGTTTGATTGCAAAGGTCCCCAAACAAAAGGAGTATTCTTCTTACTCAAAGCATGCAAAGGGCTGCAATAGTGCTAAA
>JAHHZJ010000567.1:0-74723 GCA_021437245.1 Aegilops speltoides | reverse complement strand
CCTCAAATTCAGCCTTAAGCAGGACTTTTGGCCCCGAAAGTCAAAGAACATCATTCGTCATTGTTTTTCGGACAAGTTTCAACCCATTAGCACTTTCTTTTGAAGGAAATTTGAGAGATTATGTTGCTTATAGACATTAGCCCCTCGGTAGGGACAAACGTACGTTTCAGCAGATGCTCGTGATTCGGCAATCTCATTTGGCAGTAAATTGAAGAAAATCTAGCGGCTATATGACTTATTCTCCTTGTTTTCACGGATGGCATGTCAGAACTCATGCGCGTGAAAGCCAAGAACAAAAGGGCATTCCTGCATCGGTCAATATATATGTGGAAACGATATCTCCTCTATAGAGGACAAGAAATTTTAGGGCAATCAGAAAAAAAGCACGAGAAAATGAAGTACTTTCAAGGATTGCCATAGAAAGGACAAATGTTCACTAAAACGGTCATAATTTTGTCATTCGCATCTCCGTGTCGGACCCATAAGTACTCAAACTGCTCACGGCGAAGCGCTGAATCCAAAAATTTACCCGCTTGCGCCAGAGGCCCGAGTACCCTCAAATTCAGCCTTAAGCCGGACTTTTGGCCCCGAAAGTCAAAGAACATCATTTGTCACTGTTTTCAAACAAGTTTCGACCCCATTGGCACTTCCTTTTGAAGGAAATTCGAGAGATTATGTTGCTTATAGAAATTAGCCCCGGTAAGGAAAACGTACCTTCTGCGGATGCTCTATGATCCGGGCAATCTCATTTGGCCATAAATTGAAGAAAATCCAATGCTATATGCCTTATTCTCCTTGTTTTTGCCGGATGGCATGTCAGTAACTCATGCGCGTGAAAGCCAAGAACAAAAGGGAATTCCTTGCATCATTCAATATATATGTGGAAACGATATCTCCTATATAGAGGACAAGAAATTTTGGGGCAATCAGGAAAAAAGCGCACGAGAAAATGAAGTACTTTCAAGGATTACCATAGAAATGACAAATGTTCACTAAAACGGTCATAATTTTGTCATTCGAAGTCCGTGTCGGACCCATAAGTTCTTAAATTGCTCGCGGCGAGCGCGCGAATCCAAAAAATTTACCCCGCTTGCGCCAGGAGGCCCGAAGTACCCTCAAATTCAGCCTTAAGCAGGACTTTTCGGCCTTGAAAGTAAAAGAACATCATTCGTCGCTGTTTTTCAGACAAGTTTCTAACCCCATCGGCACTTCCTTTTGAAGGAACTTCGAGAGATTATGTTGCTTATAGACATTAGCCCCCCTGGTAAGGAAAAACGTACCTTTTTGCAGATGCTCTATGATCCGGGCAATCTTATTTGGCTGTAAATTGAAGACAATCCAGCGGCTATATGCCTTATTCTCCTTGTTTTGCCGGATGGCATGTCAGTAACTCATGCGTGTGAAAGCCAAGAACAAAAGGGCATTCCTTGCATCGGTCCATATATGTGGAAACGATATCTCCTCTATAGAGGACAAGAAAATTTTGGGGCAATCAGGAAAAAAGCGCACGAGAAAATGAACTACTTTCAAGGATTGCCATAGAAAGGTGATAGAGGCGGGGGTGTCCCGATCTTTCGATGAGATGATAGCTATCGATTTGGTGGAGACGACTTTGACGATCCGACTACAAACGTGCACGACGCTGCGCCTTAGCAATCGCTAAACCAACTCCGAGAGGTTATTGACCACGCCAGAGCACAATCAACTCCGACCACGAAGGTCTATTCCTGCAAGCAATCAAAGAACAAGCAAGAATATGATAAAAGCAATCTGAATATTGCAGTATATATGAAGTATTGATAAAGGTGGGGATCCGTAAGCGGTCTTGGTCTGGTCGTTGGACACAAACGGTACACGGTTGCAATGGCTAACTTTAACTAAACAAATCCCAAGGAAAAGCTACTAGATGGATCTACTTATATAGGAGCAAGGTGACGGCCAAGGAGGTGGGAGAACGTCCCAAGGCAGCCTAAAACTAACCCTAGGTCGTACAAGGCCAATGGGCCCAAGTGGAGGTGACGTAACACCTTTGGACTTGTAGTTTGACTCGGATTCTGGTGCAGCGTCAGATTGTTTCGTCCACAACTCAACGCTCCGGACGGCTTTTAAGGTGATTCCAACTGTGCTGGAAAGAGCATGAAATCTACTTTCCAACAAAAAAAGAATCACCCAATTCGGAGTCCGTATGAAAAAGTTGTTGACGTTTTGAGTCAGGTATGTCTGTGCAGTCCGAATCTGAATCCAGAACGTGAGAGACTTGGACTCTATCTTCTCTTGGCCCAAAAGTGACGTGAGAAGACTTTTTGAACAGCACCTAAACTTCTCCTTTTCCTTATCTTCATATGTGGATTGTACAAATGTACCATACACCTGCAAATAGACAAAACACAAAAGTATGTGAAGTATTTTTGTTCTGGATAACATAAATATATTATTGAATAGTTTGGACTAGAAATCACCTGACAAATATGCATGTATGCAATATTTTGGTCTTATCCAAGGTAGTCATGTCCTCATCATCCTCCCTTCTTGAAAACAAAGCCGTCCTCGGCGTTGTTTAATCTGAAATGTGGCTAACAAAAGAGACAAGGTGTACATGTTGTATATGTATACGCCATCCATTTTACTTCCCTTGATTTTTGCATATATGACACATGAATAGATGAGTAATTTGCATAGTTCATAAAATCTAAAGCCAACAAATTAGCACAAGAACTAGAAGGCATGAAAATATTGCAACTCAGTTTGCACATATAAGTGAAGCTCTTATTTATTTCAAAAGATTGACAATGTTCATCATTAAACCATCCCAACATTGGTGAATAAACCTTATTTGAATCAAATTTAAATACAACATGCTTAGATAAGCAAACATGCAATGAGTCATTTGACACAGAATCATCACCAAGATTAGAGGTCATATCAAAATGATTAAACATTGATTTTTTGCATCAACAGTTAATTCAATGGGTGCTCTCAAAATTGTTGGTATTTCAGTTGTTTGATCACATGGCAAAGTCAAATTATCAAAGATAATCCTCTAAAATAGGTGGTGTGATCAAAGTAGTGGGTAGCTCAACACATGATGTATTCAAGTTAACTAGGATGCATCATTCTCATGTGAAGTTATATCATGAATACCTTTTACTGTTACCTTGTCGCAAAGACATAGCTGATGTAGGTACAGATGTAGACAATGCACCATACTCTTGAGATGATGTCGCTCATAATCCGAGGTGGGGCTGCTCTAGTAGGTGCAACGGTGGAGGAACCAACCGGCGGTGGTGAGCATGAACTGAATAGTAGTTGTTGTAGTCACCCAATGCATCCTCCTCAGAATCGCTCTCTCAAAGGTACAAGCACGAACATACATACCAGAATGCAACGAGGAATATATCAAATCTTGCTGAATATCATGGTTCAAACCACCAAAAATCTATTCATTGTATCATCCTTAGATTCTTCTATGTCACAATGATGCATATAAGATTTGAACTCTTGTAGTAAGCATGAACAGTGTTGTTGCCTTGTTTAAATTGTTCAAATTTGCGAAGCAATTCACGGCGATAGTAAGGAGGGAAAAATGTTGTCTCATTACATATTTCAAATCTTTCCAAGTTGTGGGTTGGTTATCAATGTTTTTCTTACAATGCACACTCCACCAAATGTAGCAAAACCAAGAAATGCTTTGTAGTGGCAGCTCGTACTCGCTCAAGTTCGTAAAAAACATGTTGACTCAAAACTTGTTCTACTTCAAGCTCCCAAGCTAGATAAATAGCAGGATTAAATCTACCCTCAAATGACGGTAAAGAGCTAACTCGGCCATGTGCTTGTGTGTGTTGTCCCAACTCTCGTGATGGTGAAGATGTGTTCGTCGTCCAAGAACCTCTATCTCCGAAACCTGTCATGATTAGTAGAAACAAGAAACAAAATTCGAGAATAATGTTCCTATGAACTACTAGGATGTGGTTGTAAAGTGCTCACAAGAAAGCAAATATCAATATCTTACAAGTTCTTACCATGCGGCGGTGGTGACAGGCAACCAGCGGTGTCAAGTAACTCAAGATTGTGTAAAGCGATTGCCGTGGAAACGACGATACACGGTGTAGAAATATGTGGAGCTGGGTTGGCTATATATGGTAGCAAAAATTTAGCAATAATCAATTCAAAGATGCAATGTTGAATAAACGCTCAACGACGGTATCAGCTGGTCCTAGGCTAGACCGACTAGAGACGCGAGCCTAGAACACTAATGAGGTCACGGCGTAGCACAACTAGCATCAATGAAGGATACTAAGTAGCTCTTGACAGCAAGATATAAGTGAAGATCACAACGGCAGTGAAGATAATGATGAAAAACAACTGCCAAGCAGGACATACAACAACTCTCTCTCCAACTTTCCTCTTGAAAAGTTTGAGCCAATTTTCTGATAAATTCTTTCAAAGAATGCTACTAACTCAAGCTTTCCAATGCAAAAAGAATCACTCAATTCGAGTTGATATGAGGAGTCAAGAATTTTAAAACCGGCCTGAAAAATTGGAACAAGCTGTGTTCACGAACTTCAGAGGGCAAAAAGACCTATTTAGAAGCCGATTTTGAGGTGTCAAATAATGAACTAGCTTCTGCAACTATTTAGATGCGGCTCGTTGCCAGCTTCAATTTGAGTACTCACGGAGCCAAAACGGACTTCGTATGAGGAAGATACACCCGTTTTACTGAACAGTGCGCAAAACAGATTCCAATCCGAATTCAGGTACGAGATTGATTCTAGATAGATCCGTTTTTTTTTTCTTCTCTCTTTTTTTCCTCACACTTTTTTTTTCTTTTTTTCTCTCTCTTTTTCTTTTTTTCTTTCTTTTCTTTTTTTCTCTTTTTTCTCCTCTTTCCAAGACAAACTAGATAAGATGCAGATTGGATTAGGCGAAGATGTGAATGACCTCAACTATGATTATGATAATGAACAGCGCAGTGAGCACGTGGTGGAAATTGATGGATGGGATGGTGGACAGCGAAGGGATAATGATGCAGCGGCGGCGTGACTAATGTGAACAGAACTCAAACTCTAAAGGAACTAGACACTAAGACCAGAACCCACACGACGATGCAACCGATAATTCAACTATGCAAGCAACGAATAGAAAATTGCAAAGGCTCGGATCGGCTTGGATAAAGGATGAACAGATCTAACTTTTTTGTGGCTTTTTCATGGACTATAGGTATGAATGATGATGCGATCTAAACTATGAAAAACTGTAAAATCTCACCGAGCAACCTGAAAACTGATACCACTTGATAGAGGCGGGGGTGTCCCGATCTTTCGATGAGATGATAGCTATCGATTTGGTGGAGACGACTTTGACGATCCGACTACAAACGTGCACGACGTTGCGCCTTAGCAATCGCTAAACCAACTCCGAGAGGTTATTGACCACGCCAGAGCACAATCAACCTGACCACGAAGGTCTATTCCTGCAAGCAATCGAAGAACAAGCAAGAATATGATAAAAGCAATCTGAATATTGCGAGTATATATGAAGTATTGATAAAGGTGGGGATCCGTAAGCGGTCATGGTCTGGTCGTTGGACACAAACGAAGTACACGGTTGCAATGGCTAACTTTAACTAAACAAATCCCAAGGGAAAAGCTACTAGATGGATCTACTTATATAGGAGCAAGGGGTGACGGCCAAGGAGGTGGGAGAACGTCCCAAGGCAGCCTAAAACTAACCCTAGGTCGTACAAGGCCAATGGGCCCAAGTGGAGGTGACGTAACACCTTTGGACTTGTAGTTTGACTCGGATTCTGGTGCAGCGTCAGATTGTTTCGTCCACAACTCAACGCTCCGGACGGCTTTTAAGGTGATTCCAACTGTGCTGGAAAGAGCATGAAATCTACTTTCCAACAAAAAAAGAATCACCCAATTCGGAGTCCGTATGAAAAAGTTGTTGACGTTTTGAGTCAGGTATGTCTGTGCAGTCCGAATCTGAATCCGAACGTGAGAGACTTGGACTCTATCTTCTCTTGGCCCAAAAGTGACGTGAGAAGACTTTTGAACAGCACCTAAACTTCTCCTTTTCCTTATCTTCATATGTGGATTGTACAAATGTACCATACACCTGCAAATAGACAAAACACAAAAGTATGTGAAGTATTTTTGTTCGATAACATAAATATATTATTGAATAGTTTGGACTAGAAATCACCTGACAAATATGCATGTATGCAATATTTTTGGTCTTATCCAAGGTAGTCATGTCCTCATCAAAAGGACAAATGTTCACTAAAACGGTCATAATTTTGTCATTCGGAGTCCGTGTCGGACCCATAAGTACTCAAACTGCTCGCGTCGAGTCTGTGAATCCAAAAAATTTACCCCACTTGCGCCAAGAGGCCCGGAGTACCACAAATTCAGCCTTAAGCTGGACTTTTTGGCCCTGAAAGTCAAAGAACATCATTCGTCGCTGTTTTTCAGACAAGCTTCTGACCCCATCGGCACTTCCTTTTGAAGGAAATTCGAGAGATTATGTTGCTTATAGACATTAGCCCCCCTGGTAGGGACAAACGTACATTTCTGCAAATGCTCTATGATCTGGTCAATCTCATTTGACTGTAAATTGAAGAAAATCCAACGGCTATATGCCTTATTCTCCTTGTTTTCGCCGGATGGCATGCTGTAACTCATGCGCGTGAAAACCAAGAACAAAAGGGCATTCCTGGCATCGGTCAATATATATGTGGAAACGATATCTACTCTATAGAGGACAAGAAATTTTGGGGCAATCAGGAAAAAAGCGCACGAGAAAATAAAGTACTTTCAAGGATTGCCATAGAAAGGACAAATGTTAACTAAAACGGTCATAATTTTGTCATTCGGAGTCCGTGTCGGACCATAAGTACTCAAACTGGTCGCGGCGAGCGCGCGAATCCAAACAATTTACCCCACTTGCGCCAAGAGGCCCGGAGTACCACAAATTCTGATGAGGACATGACTACCTTGGATAAGACCAAAAATATTGCATACATGCATATTTGTCAGGTGATTTCTAGTGCAAACTATTCAATAATATATTTATGTTATCCAGAACAAAAATACTTCACATACTTTTGTGTTTTGTCTAATTGCAGGTGTATGGGACATTTGTACAATCCACATATGAAGATAAGGGAAAAGGAGAAGTTTAGGTGCTGTTCAAAAAGTCTTATCACGTCACTTTTGGGCCAAGAGAAGATAGAGTCCAAGTCTCTCACGTTCTGGATTCAGATTCGGACTACACAGACATACCTGACTCAAAACGTCAACAACTTTTTCATACGGACTCCGAATTGGGTGATTCTTTTTTTGTTGGAAAGTAGATTTCATGCTCCTTCCAGCATAGTTGGAATCACCTTAAAAGCCGTCTCGAGCGTTGAGTTATGGACGAAACAATCTGACGCTGCACCAGAATCCGAGTCAAACTACAAGTCCAAAGGTGTTACGTCACCTCCAGTTGGGCGCATTGGCCTTGTACGACCTAGGGTTAGTTTTAGGTTGCCTTGGGACGTTCTCCCACCTCCTTGGCCGCCACCCCTTGCTCCTATATAAGTAGATCCATCTAGTAGCTTTTTCCTTGGGTTTTGTTTAGATCAAAAGTTCGCCCTAGCTGCAACTTCGTGCAGATTTCGCTTGTGTCCAACGACTGCACCAAGACCGCTTACGGATCCCCACCTTGATCAATAAAGCTTTCCTCTTATATTCGCAATATCCAGATTGCAATCTTAGTTTCTTGCTTGTTCTTCGCTTCTCGCAGGAAATAGACCCTCGTGGTCGTTGATCGTGTTCGGCGTGGTCAATAACCTCTCGGAGTTGGTTTAGCGATTGCTATAGGCCGACGCCCTCCCACGCCAGAAGTCGGACCGCCTAAGTCGACTTCCACCAAAGCGAAATCCACCATCTCATCGAAAGACGGGACACCTTTGCTCTATCAAATTCAGCCTTAAGCTGGACTTTTGGCCCCGAAGTCAAAGAACATCATTCGTCATTGTTTTTCGGACAAGTTTCAACCCATTGGCACTTCATTTTGAAGGAAATTTGAGAGATTATGTTGCTTATAGACATTAGCCCCCGGTAGGGACAAACGTACCTTCTCGCAAATGCTCTATGATCCGGCAATCTCATTTGGCTGTAAATTGAAGAAAATCTAGCGGCTATATGCCTTATTCTCCTTGTTTTCGCGGATGGCATGTCAGAACTCATGCGCGTGAAAGCCAAGAACGAAAGGGCATTCCTGGCATCGGTCAATATATATGTGAAAACGATATCTCCTCTATAGAGGACAAGAAATTTTGGGGCAATAAGGAAAAAAGCGCACGAGAAAATGAAGTACTTGCAAGGATTGCCATAGAAAGGACAAATGTTCACTAAAACGGTCATAATTTTGTCATTCGGAGTCCGTGTCGGACCCATAAGTACTCAAACTGCTCACGGCGAGCGCGCGAATCCAAAAAATTTACCCTGCTTGCGCCAGGAGGCCTAGAGTACCCTCAAATTCAGCCTTAAGCAGGACTTTTTGGCCCTGAAAGTCAAAGAACATCATTCGTCGCTGTTTTTCAAACAAGTTTCTGACCCCATTGGCACTTCCTTTTGAAGGAAATTCGAGAGATTATGTTGCTTATAGACATTAGCCCCCCTGGTAGGGACAAACGTACGTTTCTACATATGCTCTATGATCCGGGCAATCTCATTTGGATGTAAATTGAGGAAAATCCAGCAGCTATATGCCTTATTCTCCTTGTTTTTGCGGATGGCATGTCAGAACTCATGCGCGTGAAAGCCAAGAACAAAAGAGCATTCCTGGCATCGGTCAATATATATGTGGAAACGATATCTCCTCTATAGAGGACAAGAAATTTTGGGGCAATCAGGAAAAAAGCGCACGAGAAAATAAAGTACTTTCAAGGATTGCCATAGAAAGGACAAATGTTCACTAAAACGGTCATAATTTTGTCACTCGAAGTCCGTGTCGGACCCATAAGTACTCAAACTGCTCACGGCGAGCGTGTGAATCCAAAAAATTTACCCCGCTTGCGCCAGGAGGCCCGGAGTACCCACAAATTCAGCCTTAAGCCGGACTTTTTGGCCCTGAAAGTCAAAGAACATCATTCGTCATTGCTTTTTTTTGACAAGTTTCAACCCATTGGCACTTCCTTTTGAAGGAAATTGAGAGATTATGTTTCTTATAGACATTAGCTGCCCTGGTAAGGAAAAACATACCTTTCTGCAGATGCTCTATGATCCGGGCAATCTCATTTGGCCATAAATTGAAGAAAATCCAGCAGCTATATGCCTTATTCTCCTTGTTTTCACGGATGGCATGTCAGAACTCATGCGGCGTGAAAGCCAAGAACAAAAGGGCATTCCTTGCATCGGTCAATATATATGTGGAAACGATATCTCCTCTATAGAGGACAAGAAAATTTTGGGGCAATCTGGAAAAAAGCGCACGAGAAAATGAAGTACTTTTAAGGATTGCCATAGAAAGCACAGATGTTCACTAAAACGTCATAATTTTGTCATTCGGAGTCCGTGTCGGACCCATAAGTACTCAAACTGGTCGCGGTGAGCAGGAAAATCCAAAAATACTCCCGCTTATGCCAGAGGCCCGGAGTACCCTCAAATTCAGCCTTAAGCGAGGACTTTTTGACCTCGAAAGTCAAAGAACATCATTCGTTGTTTTTTCGCACAAGTTTAGAACCCATTGGCACTTCCTTTTGAAGGAAATTGAGAGATTATGTTGCTTATAGACATTAGCCCCTGGTAGGGACAAACGACGCTTTCTGCAGATGCTCTATGATCCGCAATCTCATTTGATCAGAATTGAAGAAAATCCAGCGGCTATATGCCTTATTCTCCTTGTTTTCACCGGATGGCATGCTGTAACTCATGCGCGTGAAAGCCAAGAACAAAAGGGCATTCCTTGCATCGGTCAATATATATGTGGAAACGATATCTCCTCTATAGAGGACAAGAAATTTTGGGGCAATCAGGAAAAAAGCGCACGAGAAAATAAATTACTTTCAAGGATTGCCATAGAACGGACAAATGTTCACTAAAACGGTCATAATTTTGTCATTCGGAGTCTGTGTCGGACCCGTAAGTACTCAAACTGCTTTCATGGCGAGCGCCAAAATCGAAAAATTTACCCGCTTATGCTTAGGAGGCCCGGAGTACCCACAAATTCAGCCTTATGCTGGACTTTTTGGCCCTGAAAGTCAAAGAACATCATTCGTCGCTGTTTTTCAGACAAGTTTCTGACCCCATTGGCACTTCCTTTTGAAGGAAATTTGAGAGATTATGTTTCTTATAGACATTAGCTGCCCGTAAGGAAAAAAACATACCTTTCTGCAGATGCTCTATGATCCGCAATCTCATTTGGCCATAAATTGAAGAAAATCCAGCGCTATATGCCTTATTCTCCTTGTTTTCACGGATGGCATGCTGTAACTCATGCGCGTGAAAGCCAAGAACAAAAGGGCATTCCTTGCATCGGTCAATATATATGTGGAAATGATATCTCCTCTATAGAGGACAAGAAATTTTGGGGCAATCAGGAAAAAAGCGCACGAGAAAATTAAGTACTTTTAAGGATTGCCATAGAAAGTACAGATGTTCACTAAAACGGTAATAATTTTGTCATTCGGAGTCCGTGTCAGACCCATAAGAACTCAAACTGGGCAATCTCATTTGGCCATAAATTGAAAAAATACAGCGGCTATATGCCTTATACTCCTTGTTTTCGCCGGATGGCATGCTGTAACTCATGCGCGTGAAAGCCATGAACAAAAGGGCATTCCTGGCATCGGTCAATATATATGTGGAAACAATATCTCCTGTATAGACAACAAGAAATTTTGGGGCAATCAGGCAAAAAGCGCACGAGAAAATGAAGTAATTTCAAGGACTGCATAGAATGGACAGATGTTCACTAAAACGGTCATAATTTTGTCATTGGGAGTCCGTGTCAGACCCATAAGTACTATAACTGCTCGCGGCGAGCACGCGAATCCAAAAAATACTCCATGCTTCCGCCAGGAGGCCCGGAGTACCCTCAAATTCAGCCTTAAGCAGGAATTTTCGGCCCTGAAAGTCAAAGAACATCATTCGTTGCTGTTTTTCAGACAAGTTTCTTAACCCATTGGCACTTCCTTTTGAAGGAAATTCGAGAGATTATGTTGCTTATAGACATTAGCCCCCCTGGTAGGGACAAACGTACCTTTCTACAGATGCTCTATGATCCGGGCAATCTCATTTGGCTGTAAATTGAAGAAAATCCAGCGGCTATATGCCTTATTCTTCTTGTTTTCGCCAGATGGCATGCTGTAACTCATGCGCGTGAAAGCCAAGAACAAAAGGGCATTCCTGGCATCGGTCAATATATATGTGGAAACGATATCTCCTCTATAGAGGACAAGAAATTTTGGGGCAATCAGGAAAAAAGCGCACGAGAAAATAAAGTACTTTCAAGGATTGCCATAGAAAGGACAAATGTTCACTAAAACGGTCATAATTTTGTCATTCGAAGTCCGTGTCGGACCCATAAGTACTCAAACTGCTCACGGCGAGCGCGCGAATCCAAAAAATTTACCCTGCTTGCGCCAGGAGGCCTAGAGTACCCTCAAATTCAGCCTTAAGCAGGACTTTTTGGCCCTGAAAGTCAAAGAACATCATTCGTCATCATTTTTCAAACAAGTTTCAACCCATTGGCACTTCCTTTTGAAGGAAATTCGAGAGATTATGTTGCTTATAGACATTAGCCCCCTGGTAGGGACAAACGACGCTTCTACATATGCTCTATGATCCGGCAATCTCATTTGGATGTAAATTGAGGAAAATCCAGCAGCTATATGCCTTATTCTCCTTGTTTTTGCGGATGGCATGTTGAACTCATGCGCGTGAAAGCCAAGAACAAAAGAGCATTCCTGCATCGGTCAATATATATGTGAAACGATATCTCCTCTATAGAGGACAAGAAATTTTAGGGGCAATCAGAAAAAGCGCACAAAAAAATAAAGTACTTTCAAGGATTGCCATAGAAAGGACAAATGTTCACTAAAACGGTCATAATTTTGTCACTCGAAGTCCGTGTCGGACCCATAAGTACTCAAACTGCTCACGGCGAGCGCGTGAATCCAAAAAATTTACCCCGCTTGCGCCAGGAGGCCCGGAGTACCCACAAATTCAGCCTTAAGCCGGACTTTTTGGCCCTGAAAGTCAAAGAACATCATTCGTCATTGTTTTTCGACAAGTTTCAACCCATTGGCACTTCCTTTTGAAGGAAATTCGAGAGATTATGTTTCTTATAGACATTAGCCCCCCTGGTAAGGAAAAACATACCTTTCTGCAGATGCTCTATGATCCGGGCAATCTCATTTGGCCATAAATTGAAGAAAATCCAGCAGCTATATGCCTTATTCTCCTTGTTTTTGCCGGACGGCATGCTGTAACTCATGCGCGTGAAAGCCAAGAACAAAAGGGCATTCCTTGCATCGGTCAATATATATGTGGAAACGATATCTCCTCTATAGAGGACAAGAAAATTTTGGGGCAATCAGGAAAAAAGCGCACGAGAAAATGAAGTACTTTTAAGGATTGCCATAGAAAGCACAGATGTTCACTAAAATGTCATAATTTTGTCATTCGGAGTCCGTGTCGGACCCATAAGTACTCAAACTGGTCGCGGCGAGCAGGAAAATCCAAAAAATACTCCCCACTTGCGCCAGGAGGCCCGGAGTACCCTCAAATTCAGCCTTAAGCAGGACTTTTTGACCCTGAAAGTCAAAGAACATCATTCGTTGCTGTTTTTCAGACAAGTTTGTGAACCCATTGGCACTTCCTTTTGAAGGAAATTCGAGAGATTATGTTGCTTATAGACATTAGCCCCCCTGGTAGGGACAAACGTACGTTTCTACAGATGGTCTATGATCCGGGCAATCTCATTTGACTTTAAATTGAAGAAAATCCAGCGGCTATATGCCTTATTCTCCTTGTTTTCGCCGGATGGCATGCTGTAGCTCATGCGCGTGGAAGCCAAGAACAAAAGGGCATTCCTTGCATCGGTCAATATATATGTGGAAACGATATCTCCTCTATAGAGGACAAGAAATTTTGGGGCAATCAGGAAAAAAGCGCACGAGAAAATAAATTACTTTCAAGGATTGCCATAGAACGGACAAATGTTCACTTAAACGGTCATAATTTTGTCATTCGGAGTCTGTGTCGGACCCGTAAGTACTCAAACTGCTCATGCGCGCGCCGTCGAAAAATTTACCCCGCTTGCGCTAGGAGGCCCGGAGTACCCACAAATTCAGCCTTATGCTGGACTTTTGGCCCCGAAAGTCAAAGAACATCATTCGTCATTGTTTTTTCGCACAAGTTTCACCCCATTGGCACTTCCTTTTGAAGGAAATTTGAGAGATTATGTTTCTTATAGACATTAGCTGCCCTGGTAAGGAAAAACATACCTTTCTGCAGATGCTCTATGATCCGGGCAATCTCATTTGGCCATAAATTGAAGAAAATCCAGCGGCTATATGCCTTATTCTCCTTGTTTTCGCCGGATGGCATGCTGTAACTCATGCGCGTGAAAGCCAAGAACAAAAGGGCATTCCTTGCATCGGTCAATATATATGTGGAAATGATATCTCCTCTATAGAGGACAAGAAATTTTGGGGCAATCAGGAAAAAAGCGCACGAGAAAATTAAGTACTTTTAAGGATTGCCATAGAAAGTACAGATGTTCACTAAAACGGTAATAATTTTGTCATTCGGAGTCCATGTCAGACCCATAAGAACTCAAACTGGGCAATCTCATTTGGCCATAAATTGAAAAAATACAGCGGCTATATGCCTTATACTCCTTGTTTTCGCGGATGGCATGTCAGAACTCATGCGCGTGAAAGCCATGAACAAAAGGGCATTCCTGGCATCGGTCAATATATATGTGGAAACAATATCTCCTGTATAGACAACAAGAAATTTTGGGGCAATCAGGCAAAAAGCGCACGAGAAAATGAAGTAATTTCAAGGACTGCATAGAATGGACAGATGTTCACTAAAACGGTCATAATTTTGTCATTGGGAGTCCGTGTCAGACCCATAAGTACTATAATCGTCACATGCAGCACGCGAATCCAAAAAATACTCCATGCTTCCGCCAGGAGGCCCGGAGTACCCTCAAATTCAGCCTTAAGCAGGAATTTTCGGCCCTGAAAGTCAAAGAACATCATTCGTTGCTGTTTTTCAGACAAGTTTCTTAACCCATTGGCACTTCCTTTTGAAGGAAATTCGAGAGATTATGTTGCTTATAGACATTAGCCCCCCTGGTAGGGACAAACGTACCTTTCTGCAGATGCTCTATGATCCGGGCAATCTCATTTGGCTGTAAATTGAAGAAAATCCAGCGGCTATATGCCTTATTCTTCTTGTTTTCGCCGGATGGCATGCTGTAACTCATGCGCGTGAAAGCCAAGAACAAAAGGGCATTCCTGGCATCGGTCAATATATATGTGGAAACGATATCTCCTCTATAGAGGACAAGAAATTTTGGGGCAATCAGGAAAAAAGCGCACGAGAAAATAAAGTACTTTCAAGGATTGCCATAGAAAGGACAAATGTTCACTAAAACGGTCATAATTTTGTCATTCGGAGTCCGTGTCGGACCCATAAGTACTCAAACTGCTTTCATGGCGCGAATCCAAAATTTACCCGCTTGCGCTTAGGAGGCCCGAGTACCCACAAATTCAGCCTTAAGTTGGACTTTTGTCCCCGAAAGTCAAAGAACATCATTCGTCATTGCTGTTTTTGGACAAGTTTCAACCCATTGGCACTTCCTTTTGAAGGAAATTCAAGAGATTATGTTGCTTATAGACATTAGCCCCCAGTAAGGAAAAACGTACCTTCTGCAGATGCTCTATGATCCGGCAATCTCATTTGGCCATAAATTGAAGAAAATCCAGCGGCTATATGCCTTATTCTCCTTGTTTTCGCCGGATGGCATGCTGCAACTCATGCGCGTGAAAGCCAAGAACAAAAGGGCATTCCTTGCATCGGTCAATATATATGTGGAAATGATATCTCCTCTATAGAGGACAAGAAATTTTGGGGCAATCAGGAAAAAAGCGCACGAGAAAATGAAGTACTTTTAAGGATTGCCATAGAAAGTACAGATGTTCACTAAAACGGTCATAATTTTGTCATTCAGAGTCCGTGTCAGACCCATAAGTACTCAAACTGGTCGCGGCGAGCGTGCAAATCCAAAAAATACTCCCCGCTTGCGCCAGGAGGCCCGGAGTACCCTCAAATTCAGCCTTAAGCATGACTTTTTGGCCCTGAAAGTCAAAGAACATCACTCGTCGCTGTTTTTCAGACAAGTTTCTGAACCCATTGGCACTTCCTTTTGAAGATAATTCGAGAGATTATGTTGCTTCTAGACATTAGCCCCCCTGGTAGGGACAAACGTACGTTTCTGCAGATGTCTATGATCCGGGCAATCTCATTTGGCTGTAAATTGAAGAAAATCCAGCGGCTGTATGCCTTATTCTCCTTGTTTTCGCCGGATGGCATGCTGTAACTCATGCGCGTGAAAGCCAAGAACAAAAGGGCATTCCTGGCATCGGTCAATATATATGTGGAAAAGATATCTCCTCTATAGAGGACAAGAAATTTTGGGGCAATCCTGAAAAAAGCGCACGAGAAAATGAAGTACTTTCAAGGATTGCCATAGAAAGGACAAATGTTCACTAAAACGGTCATAATTTTGTCATTCGGTGTTCGTGTCGGACCCATAAGTACTCAAACTGGTCGCGGCGAGCGTGAAAATCCAAAAAATACTCCCCGCTTGCGCCAGGAGGCCCGGAGTACCCTCAAATTCAGCCTTAAGCAGGACTTTTTTGCCCTGAAAGTCAAAGAACATCATTCGTCGCAATTTTTCAGACAAGTTTGTGAACCCATTGGCACTTCCTTTTGAAGGAAATCCGAGAGATTATGTTGCTTATAGACATTAGCCCCCCTGGTAGGGACAAACGTACCTTTCTACAGATGCTCTATGATCCGGGCAATCTCATTTGGCTGTAAATTGAAGAAAATCCAGCGGCTATATGCCTTATTCTCCTTGTTTTCGCCGGATGGCATGATGTAACTCAAGCGCGTGAAAGCCAAGAACAAAAGGGCATTCCTGGCATCGGTCAATATATATGTGGAAACGATATCTCCTCTATAGAGGACATGAAATTTTGGGGCAATCAGGAAAAAAGCGCACGAGAAAATAAAGTACTTTCAAGGATTGCCATAGAAAGGACAAATGTTCACTAAAACGGTCATAATTTTGTCATTCGAGTCCGTGTCGGACCCATCACTTAAACTGCTTTGCGCGTAATGCGAATCCGAAAAATTTACCCCGCTTGCGCCAGGAGGCCCGGAGTACCCACAAATTCAGCCTTAAGCTGGACTTTTTGTCCTTGAAAGTCAAAGAACATCATTCGTCGCTGTTTTTCAGACAAGTTTCTGACCCCATTGGCACTTCCTTTTGAAGGAAATTCCAGAGATTATGTTGCTTATAGACATTAGCCCCCCTGGTAAGGAAAAACGTACCTTTCTGCAGATGCTCTATGATCGGGGCAATCTCATTTGGCCATAAATTGAAGAAAATCCAGCGGCTATATGCCTTATTCTCCTTGTTTTCGCCGGATGGCATGCTACAACTCATGCGCGTGAAAGCCAAGAACAAAAGGGCATTCCTGGCATCGGTCAATATATATGTGGAAAGGATATCTCCTCTATAGAGGACAAGAAATTTTGGGGCAATCAGGAAAAAAGCGCACGAGAAAATAAATTACTTTCAAGGATTGCCATAGAACGGACAAATGTTCACTAAAACGGTCATAATTTTGTCATTCGGAGTCTGTGTCGGACCCGTAAGTACTCCAACTGCTCGCGGCGAGCGCGCAAATCGAAAAACTTTACCCCGCTTGCGCCAGGAGGCCCGGAGTACCCACAAATTCAGCCTTAAGCTGGACTTTTTGGCCCTGAAAGTCAAAGAACATCATTCGTCGCTGTTTTTCAGACAAGTTTCTGACCCCATTGGCACTTCCTTTTGAAGGGAATTTGAGAGATTATGTTTCTTATAGACATTAGCTGCCCTGGTAAGGAAAAACATACCTTTCTTCAGATGCTCTATGATCCGGGCAATCTCATTTGGCCATAAATTGAAGAAAATCCAGCGGCTATATGCCTTATTCTCCTTGTTTTCGCCGGATGGCATGCTGTAACTCATGCGCGTGAAAGCCAAGAACAAAAGGGCATTCCTTGCATCGGTCAATATATTTGTGGAAATGATATCTCCTCTATAGAGGACAAGAAATTTAGGGGCAATCAGGAAAAAAGCGCACGAGAAAATTAAGTACTTTTAAGGATTGCCATAGAAAGTACAGATGTTCACTAAAACGGTAATAATTTTGTCATTCGGAGTCCGTGTCAGACCCATAAGTACTCAAACTGGGCAATCTCATCTGGCCATAAATTGAAAAAATACAGCGGCTATATGCCTTATACTCCTTGTTTTCGCCGGATGGCATGCTGTAACTCATGCGCGTGAAAGCCAAGAACAAAAGGGCATTCCTGGCATCGGTCAATATATATGTGGAAACAATATCTCCTGTATAGACAACAAGAAATTTTGGGGCAATCAGGCAAAAAGCGCACGAGAAAATGAAGTACTTTCAAGAACTGCATAGAATGGACAGATGTTCACTAAAACGGTCATAATTTTGTCATTGGGAGTCCGTGTCAGACCCATAAGTACTGTAACTGCTCGCGGCGAGCCAAAAAATACTCGATGCTTCCGCCAGGAGGCCCGGAGTACCCTCAAATTCAACCTTAAGCAGGAGTTTTTGGCCCTGAAAGTCAAAGAACATCATTCGTTGCTGTTTTTCAGACAAGTTTCTGAACCCATTGGCACTTCCTTTTGAAGGAAATTCGAGAGATTATGTTTCTTATAGACATTAGCCCCCCTGGTAGGGACAAACGTACCATTCTACAGATGCTCTATGATCCGGGCAATCTCATTTGGCTGTAAATTGAAGAAAATCCAGCGGCTATATGCCTTATTCTCCTTGTTTTCGCGGATGGCATGTTTGTAACTCATGCGCGTGAAAGCCAAGAACAAAAGGGCATTCCTGGCATCGGTCAATATATATTTGGAAACGATATCTCCTCTATAGAGGACAAGAAATTTTGGGGCAATCAGGAAAAAAGCGCACGAGAAAATAAAGTACTTTCAAGGATTGCCATAGAAAGGACAAATGTTCACTAAAACGGTCATAATTTTGTCATTCGGAGTCCGTGTCGGACCCATAAGTACTCAAACTGCTCGCGGCGAGCGCGCGAATCCAAAAAATTTACCCCGCTTGCGCCAGGAGGCCCGGAGTACCAACAAATTCAGCCTTAAGCTGGACTTTTTGTCCCTGAAAGTCAAAGAACATCATTCGTCGCTGTTTTTCAGACAAGTTTCTGACCCCATTGGCACTTCCTTTTGAAGGAAATTCGAGAGATTATGTTGCTTATAGACATTAGCCCCCTGGTAAGGAAAAACGTACCTTTCTGCAGATGCTCTATGATCCGGGCAATCTCATTTGGCCATAAATTGAAGAAAATCCAGCGGCTATTGATAGAGGCAAAGGTGTCCCGTCTTTCGATGAGATGGTGGATTTCGCTTTGGTGGAAGTCGACTTTGACGATCCGACTACGAGCGTGCGAGGACGTCGCGCCTTAGCAATCGCTAAACCAACTCCGAGAGGTTATTGACCACGCCGGAGCACGATCAACCTGACCACGAGGATCTATTTCCTGCGAGCAAACGAAGAACAAGCAAGAAACTGAGATTGCAATCTGGATATTGCGAATATAAGATGAAAGCTTTATTGATCAAGGTGGGGTTCTGTGACGCCTTTGTCTGGTCGTTGAACACAAACGGCACGCGAAGTTGCAGCTATGGCGAACTTTTGATCTAAACAAAACCCAAGTCTAAACGGTGCCCTAAGGGCTGTATATATGGAGGAAGAGGGGTGAATTTCGTGGCCCTTGGTGGAGGGGTCCAAACTAACCCTATCTCTTGTTTCCCCACACATACGGATTCTAAAATAGCCTATACTAATGTATTTCGAAATTACATGGGCCTGGCCCAATAATAAGGTGACGCAAGACCTAGAATAGCCTATGGACTAATATTATGAAGTGGCATCTTGTATATTTCGTCCAAGGCTTCATGCACTCATTATGGTGGCTTCAAAGTCCTGAAATCATCACTTGTAACTCCATTCTTGTCCCCTTGCGCATGCCATCATCTCCATGCTGGTTCTTGCTCCAATGTTCATCCTTCTCCAAGCTAGGCCCTACATTTGTAAGCAAAACAAATGTATCCAATTTAGGCAGCGTCATATTCTCATGAACATTAGAATCATTACCAAGAAACGAAAGTACCGGTAATTTAGTTGGCGTCTTGCGAGCTCTAGTAATTGGTCCAAGATGTATAGCGGCAGGGCTGTGGGTGTAACAATGGTATTGATGTCCTCATCATCCTCCCTTCTTGAAATGAAGTCGCCCTCGACGGAAGTTCATCTTCCTCACCCAAATATGGCTTCAAATCTGCAATGTTAAAAGTGGACTAACCCCAAAATCTGCAGCAGCTCAAGTTTATATGCATTATCATTTACTTTCTCCAACACCTTAAAGGGACCAGCAGACGTGGCATTAGCTTTGATTTGCGCAAATCAGAAATCTATCCTTACGCAAATGTAACCAAACAAGATCTCCAGTGCAAACACAACATGTTTTCTACCCTTATCTCCAGCAAGTTTATATTTAGCATTCATACGCTCAATGTTTTCCTTAGTTAACTCATGCATTTTTAAAATCAATTCAGCACGTTCTTTAGCATCAAAATTAACCTTCTCCAAGATGGAAGAGGCAACAAATCAATAGGTGCACGAGGTAGGAAACCATACACAACTTCAAAAGGGCACATCTTAGTAGTAGAATGCAATGAACGATTATAAGCAAATTCAATATGAGGCAAGCATTCCTCCCACATTTTCTTATTTTTCTTTAGAACAGCCCTAAGCATAGTAGACAATGTTCTATTGACTACTTCAGTTTGTCCATCGGTTTGGGGTGACAAGTAGTACTAAAAGCAGTTTAGTCCCCAACTTAGCCCATAAACATCTCCAAAAGTGGCTAAGAAATTTAGTATCACGATCTGAAACAATAGTATTTGGCACACCATGCAAGCGAATAATTTCACGAAAGAACAAATCAGCAACATTGACAAAGATCATCGCTTTTATGACATGGTATAAAGTGTGCCATTTTCGAGAATCTATCCACGACAACAAATATGCTATCCTCCCTTCTTTGTTCTAGGTAAACCTAAAACAAAGTCCATCGATATATCCTCCCAAGGAACACTAGGTACAGGTAAAGGCATATATAAACCATGAGGATTGAGTCGTGACTTAGCTTTTTGACATGTAGTGCAATGCGAGCAATAAAACGCTCAACATCCCGCCTCATCTTTGGCCAAAAGAAATGTGTAGCAAGTACGCCCTCCGCCTTCTTCACGCCAAAGTGTCCCATTAGTCCTCCTCCATGCGCCTCCTGCAACAACAAAAGACGAACGGAGCTAGCTGGAATGCATAGCTTGTTAGCACGAACACAAACCCATCATTAACGACAAACTTGTTCCATGTTCTTCCTTCTTTACAATTCTGCAATACATCTTTAAAATCAGCATCATGCACATATTGATCTTTGATGGTCTCCAAACCAAATATTTTGAAGTCAAGTTGTGAAAGCATAGTATAGCGACGAGACAATGCATCAAGAATAACATTTTCTTTACCCTTCTTGTGTTTAATGACATAAGGGAAAGTCTCAATGAATTCAACCCATTTAGCATGTCTACGATTCAGTTTAGCTTGACTTTTAATATGTTTCAAAGATTCATGATCGAATGTATAACAAATTCTTTGGGCCATAAATAATGTTGCCATGTTTCTAAAGTCCTAACAAGAGCATATAATTCTTTATCATAAGTAGAATAATTCAGACTAGGCCCACTCAATTTTTCGTAAAAGTATGCAACAGGTTTGCCATCTTGTAATAACACACCTCCTAATCCAATTCCACTAGCATCACATTCAAGCTCAAAAGTCTTATTAAAATCAGAAGTTGGAGTAAAGGAGCATGTGTCAACTTATCTTTCAACACCGTGAAGGCTTCTTCCCAAGCGGTACCCCAAACAAAAGGCACATCCTTCTTTGTAAGCTCATTGAGAGGTGCAGCAATGGTGCTGAAATCTCTCACAAAACGCCTATAGAAACCAGCGAGGCCAAGGAAACTCCTCACTTGTGTGACCGCTTTGGGCTGCGGCCAACTCTCAATAGCTTCAATCTTGGCTTTATCAACTTCAATTCCTGTGGAGTAACAACATAGCCAAGAAAAGATACTCGGTCGGTGCAAAAGGTGCACTTCCCAAGGTTACCAAACAAACGTGCATCACGAGAGCATTAAAAACAGCACGTAAATGTTCCAAATGTTCTTCCAAAGATTTGCTATAAATCAGATATCATCAAAATAAACTACCACAAATCGTCCAATGAAAGCACGTAAAACTTCGCTCATTAATCTCATGAAAGTACTAGGTGCATTAGTTAACCCAAAAGGCATGACTAACCACTCATATAATCCAAACTTAGTTTTAAATGCTGTTTTCCATTCATCTCCCAATTTCATACGAATTTGATGGTATCCACTACGCAAATCAACTTTGGAGAATATTGTAGAGCCACTCAATTCATCAAGCATATCATCTAGCCTAGGAATAGGGTGACGATAACGAATAGTAATATTATTGATGCCTCTACAATCAACACACATACGTGACGTACCATCCTTTTTCGCACTAGAATAATAGGAACAGACAAGGACTAAGGGATTCGCAGATATAACCTTTGTCGAGCAGCTCCTGTACTTGACGATAATCTCCTTCGCCTCCTCCGGATTGGTACGGTATGGTGCACGGTTGGGTAATGATGCACCGGAATTAAGTCAATTTGATGCTCAATCCTCGAATAGGTGGTAATCCTGTGGCACGCCTTGTGGAAAGACGCCGTGAACTCCCGCAAAATGTTAGTGACAGCAGGGGGCAAAGAGGAAGGCATGTCCTCGAATGAAAATAATGCCTCTTTGCACACAAAAGCATAGCAAATAGATTTGCCAAAATCTAGCTCATCAATATCAGATTTGGTGGCAAGTAAACATGCACTTTTCAATTTAATTTCGTAAGCAACAGAGATGGTTTATTATTAGTCTTCATGTGTTGCTCAAATTCTTTTGCCACAATCTGATTTTCACTCTTATTTTTCTCCTGTTTTGCTTTATTAGCTCTATTAATATCATCTTTCAAAATGGACTCGGAGTCATAGGAAGCAAAGTAATATTTTTATCCTTATGAACAAGAGTATACTTGATTGTTTCTACCATGGTGTACAGAATTTTATCAAATTGCCATGGTCTACCAAGTAACAAGGAACATGCTTGCATAGGTACCACATCACAATCAACATAATCAGCATATGTAGAGATACTAAAATGCACACTAACAAGACGTGTTACCTTCACCTTGCCGCTGTTGTTGAACCATTGGATGTAGTAAGGATGTGGATGTGGTCTTGTGGTGAGAGATAGCTTCTCCACCATCTCCATGCTAGCCAAGTTGTTGCAGCTCCTCCATCTATGATGACGCTAATAGAACGCTCCTTCACAACTCCTTTGTATGGAACAAATTATGCCTCTGATTTTGCTCACTTGTGTAACTCTGCACACTCAAAACACGTTGAGCAACTAAACATTCATACCGTCAAGATCTTCAGCAGCCATGTATTGTGTCTCATGATCGAATCATCTCCACCGTGTTCCTCATGTGTAATAAGAGCCAAAGTCTCCTCATCATAGTCACTAGCGGACTCATACCCACCATCCTCGTGAGCAATCATCACACGCTGAGATTTGCATTCTTCATAAAATGTCCTCTTCCCTTACAACGACGACAAATAATATCACTTGTGTGCCCTGCTGACGCCATGGAAGAAGAGCTCAGGCAGGCCCAAGCAGTGTGCTCTTGGCAGATAGTGGTGGTTGTGCTCGCTTTCTTGTATCACGGTTGGAGGTGGCACCTAAAGGAGGTGATGGTGCAAAGGAAGTAGATGATGCACGTGGTGTCCATGATGAAGGTCGACCTGCAGAAAAGTTAGTGCGCCGCCAATGCTCACGATCCTGCACTTCACGCTCAGCTTTACAAGCAAGATGGAATAAACGAGTGATATTATTATAATCCTTATAGTCTAGAATGGTCTGAATCTCTATTTAATCCACCCGAAAAACGTGCAAGCATAGCTTCATTCTCCTCAACAATACCACATCTAATCAAGCCGCTTTGTAATTCCCGATAATATTCTTCTACAGAATTTTTCCTTGTCTTAAACGCTGCAATTTTTGAAGTAATTCACGTTGATAATATGGTGGAACCCAACGAGCACGCATAGCAGTTTTCAAAGCAGCCCAAGTAGCTGGAACAGGATATAATCTACAATGTTCGCACCACCAAACACATGCAAAGCTAGTGAAAGCACAAACAAAGAGCAGAACACGCTCTCCTCGTGATATTGTAAACATGTAAATCGTTGTTCAGCTTTCTAACTCCCAAGTAAGATATATATCAGAACATATCTACCCTCAAATGGTGGAATATTCAATTTCAGTTTAGGGAGATGGTCATGATCTCGCACTGAGGGGAGCTCTAACATTGCCATTATTTGCATGTGGACGACCGGTGGTTGTGGTGCTGGTGGTTGCACGTAGTTCTGATGTTGATCAACCTCATCCTCGTAATCGCCCACATACTCATCATCCTCCTCGGTACCAAGCAGCAGCAGAGAGCAGGAGCCAAAGAAGCACCAACAGCAGAGCAGCGGCACCAGAATTTTGTCCTGGCTCAATAGGAACACGCCGAGCTCGGCCCATACCGATTCGAAGGGGCGAGTAGTTGTCGCTGCAGAGGTGCGATAGGTGCAGCCGGCGGTGGTTGTGGAAAACGCGAGCAATTCATCAAACTTGCTATCAAGCTTTGTTTCAAACGCCTTCTCAATGCCATCTATCTTCTCCATGGCCTCACAAATCTGTTTAGCACATCTTGCACCTGTCCACTCATCATTTGCTGAAATTTATCATCTAGCTGTTTGTTCGTCAGTTCTCCCAATCAGTCTCATCGGCTTGTGATCCTGCCATGGTTAGCAGCAATAGAAACACACAAGAATATGATCCTACAGACTACTAACAAGAGGTGGTGGTGGGTGTCACAAATCCGTCAAGCAAATCTCATATTCTTACCAGCCTCTTACCCAAAGAAGCGGAGGTGATCGGCAACCGTTGTAATCAAAACTCTCAAAAGCTTGGATAGAGTGATTGCTGTGGAGAGTCAAACGCACGACGAGATGTATGTGGAGCTGGGAAGGCTTATAATATGGTAGCAAAAGGGTCAAGAATAATCAATTCAGAGATGCAAAGTTGAATAAACGCTCAACGACGGATCTTGTGGTTGGTCCTAGGCTAGACCGTGCTAGAGACGCGAGCCTAGAACACTAACAAAATCACGGCGCTGCACGTAAACAAGGGAGGAGCACACACTGAATTTTTTTTTTTCACTTTTTTTTGCACTTCTTTTTCCTCTTTTTTTTTTGCTCCGCAACAAATTTTTTTTCGAAAAAGTCTACAAATGGTCTAAAAACTGCCTAGCCAGAATTTTCCAGACTTAGTTTTTTTTTTGAAACTGGAACTATTTTTCTTCATGGATGGCTCGGAAGTTCGGGAGTCATTCTCCGTCACGACTCGAGTATCGCGTGATCTGGAAATCAAGAACAATGCAACAATTATCGGACTCGGACTAGGACTGGTGGCGGAGATGAATCTGTGGAACTCGGACCGGTGGCGGAGATGAATCTGTGGAACTTCGGACTGGTGGCGGAGATGAATCTGTGGAAACTCGGACAGTGGCGGATATATGTTGCGGTGAACTCGGATTGGCGTGATGGCGGCGGATATGTGGTGGCGATATGGATTCGGATTACGGTGATGATGCGGTGGTGATATATGGCAGCGCAACGTGACAACTCGTGAATGTAACTCAAACTCTAAAAGACTAGACGCTAAGACCAGAACTTGACACGACGATGCAACCGCAAATTCAACAAAGCAAATACGTAAAAGATTATGCAAAGGCTCGATTGGTTCGGATGGGATGAACTAACCCTAAATTTTTTTGGCTTTTTCGTGGACTATAGGTATGAAGAATGACTCGATCTAAACTATGAAAACTATAAAATCTCACCGAGCAACCTGGAAATCTGATACCACTTGATAGAGGCAAAGGTGTCCCGTCTTTCGATGAGATGATGAATATCGCTTTGGTGGAAGTCGACTTTGACGATCCGACTACGAACGTGCGTGGACGTCGCGCCTTAGCAATCGCTAAACCAACTCCGAGAGGTTATTGACCACGCCGAGCACGATCAACTCGACCACGAGGGTCTGCTTTCTCGCGAGCAAACGAAGAACAAGCAAGAAACTGAGATTGCAACTGGATATTGCGAATTTAAGATGAAAGCTTTATTGATCAAGGTGGGGTTCTGTGACGCTTTGTCCGGTCGTTGAACACAAACGGCACGCCAAGTTGCAGCTATGGCGAACTTTTAATCTAAACAAAACCCAAGTCTAAACGGTGCCCTAAGGGCTGTATATATGGAGGGAGAGGGGGTGAATTTCGTGGCCCTTGGTGGAGGGGTCCGAAACTAACCCTATCTCTTGTTTCCCCACACATACGGACTCTAAAAATAGCCTATACTAATGTATTTCGAAATTACATGGGCCTGGCCCAATAATAAGGTGACGCAGCACCTAGAATAGCCTCTGGACGAAATTTATGAAGTGGCATCTTGTACATTTCGTCCAAGGCTTCATGCACTCATTATGGTGGCTTCAAAGTCCTGAAATCATCACTTGTAACTCCATTCTTGTCCCTTTAGCATGCCATCATCTCCATGCTTGTTCTTGCTCCAATGTTCATCCTTCTCCAAGCTAGGCCCTTCATTTGTAAGCAAAACAAATGTATCCAATTTAGGCAGCATCATATTCTCATGAACATTAGAATCATTACCAAGAAACGAAAGTACCTGGTAATTTAGTTGGCGTGCGCGAGCTCTAGTAATTGGTCCAGTATGTATAGCAGCAGGGGCTGTGGGTGTAACAATGGTATTGATGTCCTCATCATTTTGGCCTTGAAAGTAAAAGAACATCATTTGTCGCTGTTTTTCAAACAAGTTTCTGAACCCATTGGCACTTCCTTTTGAAGGAAATTCGAGAGATAATGTTGCTTATAGACATTAGCCCCCCTGGTAGGGACAAACGTATCTTTCTCGCAGATGCTCTATGATCCGGCAATCTCATTTGGCCAGAAATTGAAGAAAATCCAGCTGCTATATGCCTTATTCTCCTTGTTTTCACGGATGGCATGTCAGAACTCATGCGGCGTGAAAGCCAAGAACAAAAGGGCATTCCCTGCATCGGTCAATATATATGTGGAAACGATATCTCCTCTATAGAGGACAAGAAATTTTGGGGTAATCAGGCAAAAAGCGCACGAGAAAATAAAGTACTTTCAAGGACTGCCAGAGAAAGGACAGATGTTCACTAAAACGGTCATAATTTTGTCATTCGAAGTCTGCGTCGGACCCATAAGGACTCAAACTTCTCGCGGCGAGCGCGCGAATCCAAAAAATACTCCCCGCTTCCACCAGGAGGCCTGGAGTACCCTCAAAGTTAGCCTTAAGCAGGACTTTTTGGCCCTGAAAGTAAAAGAAGATCATTTGTCACTGTTTTTCAAACAAGTTTCTGAACCCATTGGCACTTCCTTTTGAAGGAAATTCGAGAGATTATGTTGCTTATAGACATTAGCCCCCTTGTAGGGACAAACATACCTTTCTGCAGATGCTCTACGATCCGGGCAATCTCATTTGGCCGTAAAATGAAGAAAATCCAGTGGCTATATGCCTTATTCTCCTTGTTTTCGCCGCATGGCATGCTGTAACTCATGCGCGCGTGAAAGCTAAGAACAAAAGGGCATTCCTGGCATCGGTCAATATATATGTGGAAATGATATCTCCTCTATAGAGGACAAGAAATTTTGGGGCAATCAGGCAAATAGCGCACGAGAAAATGAAGTACTTTCAAGGACTGCCATAGAATGGACAGATGTTCACTAAAACGGTCAATAATTTTGTCATTCGGAGTTTGCGTCGGACCCATAAGTACTCAAACTGCTCGCGGCGTGATGCGGAGCATCCTACGGACATCACCATGTCAAGAGTCCACTTGGCAAGTGACACGTGCGACATCTACTTCACATACACAAAGGTGAATCATCTCCGTTACACGTGCTCACTTGACACTCTCGAGGATGGTATACTACTTGACACTTCTCCCGTGTGCATGCATAGGTATTGTCGGAACATCACGAATGTCGAGGAGGAGGCGAGCGCAAGTGTACGCTCTCACACCATCCGCGAGGGAAGCATGGAAGAGAAGACAAAAGAAAGGAGAAGAAGACGGAGCAGCGGCTGAAGATAGCCCGGACATCCGGACCGCCGTCCGGATCATCCGGACCCAGCCGGATAATCCGGGTCCCCCTCCGGATCATCCGGATATCCGCGCCGAAGACAACAGAAGCTGCCCGACGAAGCCGGATCATCCGGACGGCCGCCCGGATCATCTGGACCCCCGACACCCGGATCATCCGGGCCACCATCCGGATCATCCGGACCCCGCCTGCGTGGGTGACTTGGGCCGCAGCCCGTGTACCCCTTCGCCCCTCACTTACCCCTTTGCCCCTTGGGCTATAAGTAGACCTCCTCCACCTCCTTTCTAGGGGGAGCAAAGTGATAGCTCATTCTTAGGTGAGCTTTGCTCCTACCTATCTCTACTCTTGAGAGAGAGAGACCACTTCTCCATTGGAGGCCAAGACCTCCATCTAGGAGAAGATCCCGCGGGATATCATCCAGACCCCCTTGTGGGAAGATCCATCTAGGATATCATCAAGACCTCCTCTTGGAGATGAACCTTACCTTGTATCTTTCTCTTTGTTGTTCATGTACCTTGTGGATCTTGTGTGTTTGATTGTCTAGTGGATGTGTGATTTGGACTTGTTCTTGAGTGTTTCCCCTTGTGATTTCTCCCCGTTCTTCCCCGTGTTCATCGTGTTCTTCGAGGGATCCCACTCCAAACGTGAAAGATCGACGCTATAGGATTCCACCCTACATCATATGGTATCATGAGCCACGTTTATCACGTATTTGGTGTCCCTCCCACCGTTTTCTAGCCTTCTTTTGCTTGATTTCGTCCTAAATCCGAAAATCCCCACCAAAAATAGCCCCCAAATTTTTTTTGATTTGTTGGTTTGATGATGTTTTGTTGATTTTGATCCGTGGATTTGCTTGGTTTCAAGTGGATCTAGCATTTCCCCAAGTTTCCCCACCTTCCACCCACGAAATCTCGCCAATTTTGACCCCAAAATCCCCAAATTCCGCCCAAAATTTGCTCCACGAGCAAAACCCGAAAGGTTTGACTGCCCGGATCATCCGGAAGAGCTCCCGGATCATCCGGATCCACCCGGATCAGCTGGACCATCTCCGGATGTCCGGACGCCCCACACGACATGAAATCCGGTTGATTTAACCCGGATCATCCGGACCTACTCCCGGATGTCCGGGTAACTCCTCGACAATCGACTCGGCTGAATTCTTGTTTCGGCCATAACTAATTCATCCGGAGTCCGATTTTGACGTTCTTTAGCTCGTTTTGAAGCTCTTGACATCCCCCATCCCACAAAAATATCACAAACACCATTTGACACCATCAAAATTTCCAAAATTTGGCAAGTTTGCCTAGGCTTTCCACCATATCATCCGCATAGCCACCACCGACTTCCGCAACCTAACCCAATTTGTTCACCATAGCATTTGAGGTTGTTTGAGTAGTGACTTGAGTCTCCTAAGGTGTTTCGGCTACTTAGGGACGGTTTCTTCTTCATCAACCACCACCATACCTTCCGCATAGGCTTACCCACCATACACTTCCGCCATCCCAAACTTGACCAATTTTGTTTGAGTTGTGGCTTGTGTCTCCTAAGGTGTTTCGGCTACTTAGGGACGGCAACTTCAACTCCGACTCGTGTATAGCCCATCATTCCATCCGCATTGCCTAGTGCAACACCACCACCACTTTCCGCTACCACCATTTGACATTTGTCATTTGAGATTTTGAGTTTGCGGTTTTTCCGTTTCCTAAGGTGTTTCGGCTACTTAGGGACGAGTCTCCATCATCTTGGTATCTACACCAAGAACACCGCCACTCATCATAGCAAAGGACGGTAACCTCGACGACACCTTTGTATATTCCTTGCAATTGCATTGTTAACCCCTAGCCCATTTTATGCTTACTTGCCTATCGAGACTAGACATTTGAGTATTGCAAGCACGTTATTTGTGCACATTAGTGGTCTTCACCATCCATTGCATACATACCATATCATCTTGGTATCATATCATCCATTGTGCCTCAAGTTTGTTCCCGCATATACACAATTGCTATCTTGGTTTGTGCATTGTGCAAAAGTGGCCATAGAAAAAAAAAGAAAAAAAAGCTTTTAAGCAAAAAGAGAGCAAAGAGCTCGTGAGCAAGTGCCATAGCATCATACCCCCATTGCAAATAAGAGCCATACCAAAATCTACATCATATGATATCATGCTTGAGAGATACACCGGGAACCATACATACATAACATACTTGGGATAGAAGTTTATCCATTTCGCATCTATAGGTTGTGCACAAGTGTTGTATCCGCCTATTGAGCAATCGTGCTAGCGTCTCTCTTGAGTTGTGCAACACGAGCGTTTCCGTGGACTCCACATTTTGTGCTCATTCCTTGGTTGCACGACCCCATTTATCTATCCGTGTGTGTGTTTCCGTGTACCATTTGCTATTGATCTACTTGTTTCACTTGCGAATTTGTGAATCTCTTTCAACATTATTGACTCTTGCTAACATTTTGCATCAAATTTTTGTGCCACTATCCTCACCGAGCTTTACCATAAGCTTTACTTGATAGGTGTGAGTGAACAAGTCCGGTACCAATTCCACTATTCTTTCATCTCACATTGAGTGACACGGGATACATCCTCAACTTTGGGAAAAGGTAACTTGGTATTGTTTATCTCATTTCCTACTCACCTCTACTCGAGTCTTGTGATGGATAGGCAAGGCATTTCACTTTCGGTCTACAACAACAACGACGAGTTCGATGCCATGAACAACAACTACTACGCCAAGATGGAAAAGCGCATGGAGGATGATAAATGCAGAGGTGTCCCGTCTTTCGATGAGATGGTGGATTTCGCTTTGGTGGAAGTCGACTTTGACGATCCGACTACGAGCGTGCGAGGACGTCGCGCCTTGGCAATCGCTAAACCAACTCCGAGAGGTTATTGACCACGCCGGAGCACGATCAACCTGACCACGAGGGTCTATTTCCTGCGAGCAAACGAAGAACAAGCAAGAAACTGAGATTGCAATCTGGATATTGCGAATATAAGATGAAAGCTTTATTGATCAAGGTGGGGTTCTGTGGACGCTTTGTCCGGTCGTTGAACACAAACGGCACGCCGGGTTGCAGCTATGGCGAACTTTTAATCTAAACAAAACCCAAAGTCTAAACGGTGCCCTAAGGGCTGTATATATGGAGGAAGAGGGGAGAATTTCGTGGCCCTTGGTGGAGGGGTCCAAACTAACCCTATCTCTTGTTTCCCCACACATACGGACTCTAAAAATAGCCTATACTAATGTATTTCGAAATTACATGGGCCTGGCCCAATAATAAGGTGACGCAGCACCTAGAATAGCCTCTGGACGAAATTTATGAAGTGGCATCTTGTATATTTCGTCCAAGGCTTCATGCACTCATTATGGTGGCTTCAAAGTCCTGAAATCATCACTTGTAACTCCATTCTTGTCCCCTTTGCATGCCATCATCTCCATGCTTGTTCTTGCTCCAATGTTCATCCTTCTCCAAGCTAGGCCCTTCATTTGTAAGCAAAACAAATGTATCCAATTTAGGCAGCATCATATTCTCATGAACATTAGAATCATTACCAAGAAACGAAAGTACCGGTAATTTAGTTGGCGTCTTGTGAGCTCTAGTAATTGGTCCAAGATGTATAGCAGCAGGGGCTGTGGGTGTAACAATGGTATTGATATCCTCATCATCCTCCCTTCTTGAAATGAAGTCGCCCTCGACGGAAGTTCATCTTCCTCACCCAAATATGGCTTCAAATCTGCAATGTTAAAACTGGACTAACCCCAAAATCTGCAGCAGCTCAAGTTTATATGCATTATCATTTACTTTCTCCAACACCTTAAAGGGACCAGCAGACGTGGCATTAGCTTTGATTTATGCAAATCAGAAATCTATCCTCACGCAAATGTAACCAAACAAGATCTCCAGTGCAAACACAACATGTTTTCTACCCTTATCTCCAGAAGTTTATATTTAGCATTCATACGCCAATGTTTTCCTTAGTTAACTCATGCATTTTTAAAATCAATTCAGCACGTTCTTTAGCATCAAAATTAACCTTCTCCGAAGATGGAAGAGGCAACAAATCAATAGGTGCACGAGGAAGGAAACCATACACAACTTCAATAGGGCACATCTTAGTAGTAGAATGCAATGAACGATTATAAGCAAATTCAATATGAGGCAAGCATTCCTCCCACATTTTCTTATTTTCTTTAGAACAGCCCTAAGCATAGTAGTCAATGTTCTATTGACTACTTCAGTTTGTCCATCAGTTTGGGGGTGACAAGTAGTACTAAAAAGCAGTTTAGTCCCCAACTTAGCCCATAAACATCTCCAAAAGTGGCTAAGAAATTTAGTATCACGATCTGAAACAATAGTATTTGGCACACCATGCAAGCGAATAATTTCACGAAAGAACAAATCAGCAACATTGACAAAGATCATCGCTTTTATGACATGGTATAAAGTGTGCCATTTTGAGAATCTATCCACGACAACAAATATGTTATCCTCCCTTCTTTGTTCTAGGTAAACCTAAAACAAAGTCCATAGATATATCCTCCCAAGGAACACTAGGTACAGGCAAAGGCATATATAAACCATGAGGATTGAGTCGTGACTTAGCTTTTTGACATGTAGTGCAGCGAGCAATAAAACGCTCAACATCTCGTCTCATCTTTGGCAAAAAGAAATGGGTAGCAAGTACGTCCTCCGTCTTCTTCACGCCAAAGTGTCCCATTAGTCCTCCTCCATGCGCCTCCTGCAACAACAAAAGACGAACGGAGCTAGCTGGAATGCATAGCTTGTTAGCACGGAACACAAATCCATCATTAACGACAAACTTATTCCATGTTCTTCCTTCTTTACAATTCTGCAATACATCTTTAAAATCAGCATCATGCACATATTGATCTTTGATGGTCTCCAAACCAAATATTTTGAAGTCAAGTTGTGAAAGCATAGTATAGCGACGAGACAATGCATCAAGAATAACATTTTCTTTACCCTTCTTGTGTTTAATGACATAAGGGAAAGTCTCAATGAATTCAACCCATTTAGCATGTCTACGATTCAGTTTAGCTTGACTTTTAATATGTTTCAAAGATTCATGATCGTAATGTATAACAAATTCTTTGGGCCATAAATAATGTTGCCATGTTTCTAAAGTCCAATCAAGAGCATATAATTCTTTATCATAAGTAGAGTAATTCAGACTAGGCCCACTCAATTTTTCGTAAAAGTATGCAACAGGTTTGCCATCTTGTAATAACACACCTCCTAATCCAATTCCACTAGCATCACATTCAAGCTCAAAAGTCTTATTAAAATCGAAGTTGGAGTAAAGGAGCATGTGTCAACTTATCTTTCAATACCGTGAAGGCTTCTTCCGTATGGTACCCCAAACAAAAGGCACATCCTTCTTTGTAAGCTCATTGAGAGGTGCAGCAATGGTGCTGAAATCTCTCACAAAACGCCTATAGAAACCAGCGAGGCCAAGGAAACTCCTCACTTGTGTGACCGCTTTGGGCTGCGCCAACTCTCAATAGCTTCAATCTTGGCTTTATCAACTTCAATTCCTGTGGAGTAACAACATAGCCAAGAAAAGATACTCGGTCGGTGCAAAAGGTGCACTTCCCAAGGTTACCAAACAAACGTGCATCACGAGAGCATTAAAAACAGCACGAAATGTTCCAAATGTTGTTCCAAAGATTTGCTATAAATCAGTATATCATCAAAATAGACTACCACAAATCGTCCAATGAAAGCACGTAAAACTTCGTTCATTAATCTCATGAAAGTACTAGGTGCATTAGTTAACCCAAAAGGCATGACTAACCACTCATATAATCCAAACTTAGTTTTAAATGCTGTTTTCCATTCATCTCCCAATTTCATACGAATTTGATGGTATCCACTACGCAAATGAACTTTGGAGAATATTGTAGAGCCACTCAATTCATCAAGCATATCATCTAGCCTAGGAATAGGGTGACAATAACGAATAGTAATATTATTAATGCCTCTACAATCAACACACATACGTGATGTACCATCCTTTTTCGCACTAGAATAATAGGAACAGCACAAGGACTAAGGGATTCGCAGATATAACCTTTGTCGAGCAGCTCCAGTATTTGACGATAATCTCCTTCGCCTCCTCCGGATTGGTACGGTATGGTGCACGGTTGGGTAATGATGCACCGGAATTAAGTCAATTTGATGCTCAATCCTCGAATAGGTGGTAATCCGGTGGCACGCCTTGTGGAAAGACGCCGGCGAACTCCCGCAAAATGTTAGTGACAGCAGGAGGCAAAGAGGAAGGCACGCCCTCGAATGAAAATAATGCCTCTTTGCACACAAAAGCATAGCAAACAGATTTGCTAAAATCTAGCTCATCAATATCAGATTTAGTGGCAAGTAAACATGCACTTTTCAATTTAATTTCGTACAACAATGAGATGGTTTATTATTAGGCTTCATGTGTTGCTCAAATTCTTTTGCCACAATCTGATTTTCACTCTTATTTTTCTCCTGTTTTGCTTTATTAGCTCTATTAATATCATCTTTCAAAATGGACTCAGGAGTCATAGGAAGCAAAGTAATATTTTTATCCTTATGAACAAGAGTATACTTGATTGTTTCTACCATGGTGTATGAAATTTTTATCAAATTGCCATGGTCTACCAAGTAACAAGGAACATGCTTGCATAGGTACCACATCACAATCAACATAATCAGCATATGTAGAGATACTAAAATGCACACTAACAAGACGTGTTACCTTCACCTTGCCGCCGTTGTTGAACCATTGGATGTAGTAAGGATGTGGATGTGGTCTTGTGGTGAGAGATAGCTTCTCCACCATCTCCATGCTAGCCAAGTTGTTGCAGCTCCCTCCATCTATGATGACGCTAATAGAACGCTCCTTCACAACTCCCTTTGTATGGAACAAATTATGCCTCTGATTTTGCTCACTTGTGTAACTCTGCACACTCAAAACACGCTGAGCAACTAAACATTCATACCGTCAAGATCTTCAGCAGCCATGTATTGTGTCTCATGATCGTAATCATCTCCACCGTGTTCCTCATGTGTAATAAGAGCCAAAGTCTCCTCATCATAGTCACTAGCGGACTCATACCCACCATCCTCGGTAGTAATCAGCACACGCTGAGATTTGCATTCTCTCGCAAAAATGTCCTCTTCCTTACAACGACGACAAATAATATCACTTGTGTGCCCTGCTGACGCCATAGAAGAAGAAGAGCTCAGCAGGCCCGGCAGGTGTGCTCTTGGCGATAGTGGTGGTTGTGCCCGCTTTCTTGTATCACGGTTGGAGGTGGCACCAAGGAGGTGATGGTGCAAAGGAAGTAGATGATGCACGTGGTGTCCATGATGAAGGTCGACCTGCGAAAAAGTTAGTGCGGCGCCAATGCCTGTCGATCCCAAGACTTCACGCTCAGCTTTACAAGCAAGATGGAATAAACGAGTGATATTATTATAATCCTTATTGATGAGGACATCAATACCATTGTTACACCCAGCAGCCTATTGCTATACATACTTGGACCAATTACTAGAGCTCACAAGACGCCAACTAAATTACTGTACTTTCGTTTCTTGGTAATGTTTCTAATGTTCATGAGAATATGACGCTGCTTAAATTGGATACATTTGTTTTGCTTACAAATGTAGGGCCTAGCTTGGAGAAGGATGAACATTGGAGCAAGAACCAGATGGAGATGATGGCATGCATAGGGGGACAAGAATGGAGTTACAAGTGATGATTTCAGGACTTTGAAGCCACCATAATGAGTGCATGAAGCCTTGGACGAAATATACAAGATGCCACTTCATAATATTCGTCCATAGGCTATTCTAGGTGCTGCGTCACCTTATTATTGGGCCAGCCCATGTAATTTCGAAATACATTAGTATAGGCTATTTTAGAGTCCGTATGTGTGGGGAAACAAGAGATAGGGTTAGTTTCGCACCCTCCACCAAGGGCCACGAAATTCACCCCTCTTCCTCCATATATACAGCCCTTAGGGCACCGCTTAGACTTGGGTTTTGTTTAGATCAAAAGTTCGCCATAGCTGCAACTTCGCATTTCGCTTGTGTCCAACGACTGCACAAAGGCGCCACGTAACCCCACCTTGATCAATAAAGCTTTCATCTTATATTCGCAATATCCAGATTGCAATCTCAGTTTCTTGCTTGTTCTTCGTTTGCTCGCAGGAAATAGACCCTCGTGGTCAGGTTGATCGTGCTCCGGCGTGGTCAATAACCTCTCGGAGTTGGTTTAGCGATTGCTAAGGCGCGATGTCCTCGCACGTTCGTAGTCGGATCGTCAAAGTCGACTTCCACCAAAGCGAAATCCACCATCTCATCGAAAGACGGGACACCTCTGCCTCTATCACTTATAGTCTAGAATGGTCTGAATCTCTCTATTTAATCCACCCAGAAAACGTGCAAGCATAGCTTCATTCTCCTCAACAATACCACATCTAATCAAGCCAGTTTGTAATTCCTGATAATATTCTTCTACAGAATTTTTTCCTTGTCTTAAACGCTGCAATTTTTGAAGTAATTCACGTTGATAATATGGTGGAACCCAACGAGTACGCATAGCAGTTTTCAAAGCAGCCCAAGTAGCTGGAACAGGATATAATCTACAATGTTCGACCACCAAACACATGCAAAGCTAGTGAAAGCACAAACAGCAAGCAGGAACACGCCTCTCCTCGTGATATTGTAAACATGTAAATCGTTGTTCGCTTAACTCCCAAGTAAGATATATATCAGAACATATCTACCCTCAAATGGTGGAATATTCAATTTCAGTTTAGGGAGATGGTCATGATCTCGCACTGAGGGGGAGCCCTAACATTGCCATTATTTGCATGTGGACGACCTGGTGGTTGTGGTGCTGGTGGTTGCACGTAGTTCGATGTTGATCAACCTCATCCTCGTAATCTTCCACATAATCATCCTCGCCGGTACCAAAGCAGCAGCAGAGCAGGAGCCAAAGAAGCACCAACAAAGAGAGCAGCAAGCACCAGAATTTTGTCCTCGCTCAATAGGAACACGCTGAGCTCGGCCCATACCGATTCGAAGGGGCGAGTTGTTGTCGCTGCAGAGGTGCGATAGGTGCAGCCGGGCGGTGGTTGTGGAAAACGCATGAGCAATTCATCAAACTTGCTATCAAGCTTTGTTTCAAACGCCTTCTCAATGCCATCTATCTTCTCCATGGCCTCGTCAAATCTGTTTACCACATCTTGCACCTGTCCAATCATCATTTGGTCAAACTTATCATGTAGCTGTTTGTTTGTCGTGTTCTCCCAATCAGCCTCATCGGCCCGTGTTCCTGCCATGGTTAGCAGAATAGAAACACACAAGAATATGATCCTACAGACTACTAGGAAGTGGTGGTGGTGGTGTGGTGGATAGTCACAAATCCGTGAAGCAAATCTCAAATTCTTACCAGTTCTACCCAAAGAAGAGTGGTGATCGGCAACCGCTAGAAGTCAAAACTCTCAAAGCTTGGCTATAGCGATTACAGGGAGAATCAAACGCACGACGAGATGTATGTGGAGCTAGGAAGGCTTATAATATGGTAGCAAAAGGGTCAAGAATAATCAAATCAGAGATGCAAAGTTGAATAAACGCCAACGACGGTCTTGTGGCTGGTCCTAGGCTAGACCGCTAGAGACGCGAGCCTAGAACACTAACAAAATCACGGCTGCTGCACGTAAACAAAGGAAAAGCACACTCTGAATTTTTTTTTTTTTTTTTTTTTTTTTTTTTTTTTTTTTTGCTGCTTTTTTTTTTTAAAAAATCACTATAATGGCGAGTGTCTCAAAACTCTTCCCAGTGTCAAACCGACAGGATGGGCACGAAATTTTTCGACCAAATTTTTTTTTTCGATCGCCGACCCAAAAACTGAAACGGGTCAAAAACTTTCTATAACGGCGATCGCTCAATACGCTTAGAAACACCTAAAATAGGATAGCCAAAATTTTTATCCCGTGCGTTTTTGGAAAATTTTGGGCCTAAACGGAGGGTGGTTTCCGGACTCCTTTTTTTTTTTGGAAACCAACCTCTTCTACGGACGGCAAAAGATTGCTGGAATCCGAAACCTGCACAGACAAGGAAACACGAATCGGAAATTAGATGGATCCCGAAAACAAATCGAGTATTCAAGGAACTCGGATTGGTGGTGGATATATGGTGGTGGTATATGGCAACGGTGGTGGTATATGGCAGCGGTGGTGGTATATGGCTACAGATTCGAAGCGGTGGCGGATAAGCGGTGGTGGTAGATGGCAGGGGCGATGATGATGGTGCGGCGGCGTGACAACTTATGACCGTAACTCAAACTCTAAAAGACTAGACTCTAAGACCAAAGAACTAGACACGGCGATGCAACCGCAAATTCAACAACGCAAATACGTAAAAGATTATGCAAAGGCTCGATTGGTTCGGATATGATGACCTAACCCTAATTTTTTTTTTGGCTTTTTCGTGGACTGTAGGTATGAAGAATGACTCGATCTAAACTACGAAAAACTGTAAAATCTCACCGAGCAACCCGGAAATCTGATACCACTTGATAAAGGCAGAGGTGTCCCGCTTTTCGATGAGATGGTGGATTTCGCTTTGGTGGAAGTCGACTTTGACGATCCGACTACGAAGCGCAGAGGACGCCGCGCTTTAGCAATCGCTAAACCAACTCCGAGAGGTTATTGACCACGCCGAGCACGATCAACTCGACCACGAGGGTCTATTTCCGCGAGCAAACGAAGAACAAGCAAGAAACTGAGATTGCAATCTGGATATTGCGAATATAAGATGAAAGCTTTATTGATCAAGGTGGGGTTCTGTGGACGCTTTGTCCGGTCGTTGAACACAAACGGCACGCGGGTTGCAGCTATGGCGAACTTTTAATCTAAACAAAACCCAAAGTCTAAACGGTGCCCTAAGGGCTGTATATATGGAGGAAGAGGGGAGAATTTCGTGGCCCTTGGTGGAGGGGTCCAAACTAACCCTATCTCTTGTTTCCCCACACATACGGACTCTAAAAATAGCCTATACTAATGTATTTCGAAATTACATGGGCCTGGCCCAATAATAAGGTGACGAGCACCTAGAATAGCCTCTGGACGAAATTTATGAAGTGGCATCTTGTATATTTCGTCCAAGGCTTCATGCACTCATTATGGTGGCTTCAAAGTCCTGAAATCATCACTTGTAACTCCATTCTTGTCCTCTTTGCGCATGCCATCATCTCCATGCTTGTTCTTGCTCCAATGTTCATCCTTCTCCAAGCTAGGCCCTTCATTTGTAAGCAAAACAAATGTATCCAATTTAGGCAGCATCATATTCTCATGAACATTAGAATCATTACCAAGAAACGAAAGTACCTGGTAATTTAGTTGGCGTGCGCGAGCTCTAGTAATTGGTCCAGTATGTATAGCAGCAGGGGCTATGGGTGTAACAATGGTATTGATGTCCTCATCAGAGGAGATCAAGGCCCTCATCAAGTCCTACAAGCGATCTTCCTCATCTTCGAGAAGACGCTCAAGAGCACATGCTTCCGAGCTACCATCTCCGGCAAGATCACATCGGCATCGACACCATCACCAACAAGAACGTGAAGGTCAAGAGCTCAACACCAATAACCGCTCAACGACTTCACCATCTCCCTTAGCATCTTCGCCAAGCGACTTCAAGGCATCTTCGCCTACGGACATATGGCATCTTCGCCAACAAGAACCTCAAGACTACACTCAAGAGAAGCTACCCAAGCTCAAGTCCGCGACTTCCACGAGCTACTACAACCTCGACACCGACCACAAGATTCCTTTCTATGGGACTCAAGAACCCGAGGAGTACCTCGAGTGGGAGCGTTTGATGGACGACTACCTCAAACTACATCAAGTTCGTCCCGAAGATCAAGTGAAGTGCGCCACAAGAAACTTCCACGACTACGCCTCGACATGGTGGCTTCACACACCTTCGGAGTACTACGACATGAGTTGGCCCAAGACGAAGAGAGCTTTACGGCGGCGCTTTGTGCCTCCAACCTACACGGAACAACTTCGACGCCAATTGGAGAACACCACCCAAGGATCCAAGTCCATCGACAAGTACTTCAAGGAGACCATGATTGCCTTTGCGACGCGGCAAGCGTGGGCGACCCCATGTCAATGAAGTTCCACTTCATGATGGGATTGCACAACGACATCTCCAAGACCATCTTCATCGAGAACTACAAGTCCATCGACGACTACTACATTGGTGCTCTCAAGGCGGAACAAGAACTCATGAAGGCCAAGGCTTCTCCACCCCAAGCAAACTTCGCGGCGACCAAGCTCTACGACAAGCATGAGGCTAGTACCACCACGATGTCCAAGGCCGACAAGCTCCAAGATGATGCTCCCAAGTGCGACTTCACCGCCATCCCTCTTTGTGGCATTGATGATGCCGAGTCTACTTCGACTCTTTTTCAAGACGGTGCGGCGACGAGTTCGACTACGGAGACCTTCAAGGACCAAGCTTTGGAGGCGAGTGACAAGGTGGCAAGCAAGGATGATGCTTCCATCTTAGGAGGCGAGAGTGATGATGTGCCATCTTCGACCTTCATCCACGACGAGAGTGATGTTGAGCCATCTTCGGCCTTCATCCACGACGAGAGTGATGTTGAGCCATCTTCGGCCTTCATCCACGACGAGAGTGATGATGTGCCATCTTTGGCCTTCATCCACGGCGACCACGACGAGATGGTTGAGCATGGGACTTTCCCTTCGACCACGGCGATGTATGATGGCTTGAGTGACTTTTGCCACCATATTGAGAGTGAGAGTGACTTCACCACTGGCCCCATATATGATGAGCCACCCCAATTCTCATGTGAGGAGAGCCACCACCACCACCACTTGAGTGATTTGAGTGACTCCACCATACGTGAGTTTGAGTGCACCTATTTTGAGGGAGTGAGTGAACCACCACATAGAGAGAGTGAGATAGTTGATAGGTCTCGTGAGGCCATTTGCATTTCTAACAACTTGACCTCTACCTCTATTGTGTCTTCTCGTTTGGTGCTAGGTCCCATTTATGATGACGCCCGATCCTCGATTTACATCGCCCTCCTTTGGACAAGACGATGGCCATGGTGGATTATGATGCACCGCCCACATGGTTCCATCAAGATGATGATGATGACCACCATTTGGTCTTTCCCACCTCACCTACACCACTTGAGTGGAATGACAAAGGTAACATAGGTGAAGGTGATGCTCTAGTCCCACTAGTGGACATTCTTGACATTGATTGCTTGCATGATGTTGATCCACCTATTGCCATGCTTCATGGTAGTATGATTTCCCCATGCGATGATTTGCCCATTTATGATGAGTATGATGATTCTATTGTGGAGTCTATTAGTTCTGATGCCATGTTACATAGGATTTCTTGTGACAATTCTTTAGGTCACATCATGTTTGATAATCCGCTTGACTTGTCATATGCTATGCATGAGATAAACCATATGTCTTATTTGCAATCTCTTCATAGTGACTATGCATATGCCATTAAAATAAACCCAATTTGCACATATGGCATAGATGACAAGCCCATGGTTATTGGCATTTGTTTCTCGTGTGACGATATTGATATGCTCCCTTTGCATAATTTATCTCATATGCCATGCCATGACCACCTAGCTTCGGATATGCATTGTTTTGGATGTTGTCCATTTTCTCCATATGATGTTTCCGATATTGCTCATGAGGAGACCCCCATAGTTTCCTCATACATGTTAGGAGAATTTGATCCATCCCATTCATTGCATGATCCCAATACTTGTGTGCACCATATGCTCCCCATGAATAAACATGCTTTTGATGTGCCATATACTTGTTTGCTCAATTTGTGTCCCCATCGTGTCATACATAATAACTATTCTTTCATGATGGATGACATGTTCTTATACCATGCATCAAATTTCTTTGAGCGATGCTTATCTTGTGCTAACTCACACGTGCACATACACATCATGATGGATGATGTGTACATTTACCACGCGCACAATTTCTTTGGTTTGTGTCTCTTTTGTGTAGGTACCCATGAATACATGTCAACCTCGCAATCCCATGAGTTGACAAAATGAGCTCTTGAGAGCAATGACGATTTGGGATCCAATGGACTATCCTTACCAACGTCCCCTTCGCGCAAGGACTACGCGCAACTCCTCTACTTGGCTCTCACACGGCTATGGGCCATTTACCACTTGTCACCTTATGCTCATTTTACCGTGTTCACTTTGCATGCTATGCTTGCTCCTATGCCTTTGCCATGCAATTGTGACCCTTGCTTGCATCTACCCATGTTTCATCATTATGCTACTTCTATGTATATTTGCATGCTTGGTGGAGATCCTTGTTGCTTTTGCCATGTTTATCATGTGCCCCATTCTATTGATGCTTATTGTGTTGGGAGAGTCATGATGACCCATTGCTATTCACATATGGCCTCTCGCCAATACATTCATGATATTGTACTCATATCTTGCTTTCATGCTTGTGCTATGACTTGTGAATTATTCATGCCCACTATTTGCACCAATGACATGTTTGCCATGATTCCTCCTAGTATGTTGCATCTTCGCACTACTAGCATACTTGCCTTGATTGCTATGGATGCTCGCTATATTGCATCACCCATGTTCCACTACTTGCTTTCTTGGGTTGATGACATATATGCTCATGCCTCACACATGTTGAACAATTGCTCTTTCCTTTGTGTTGAGTGCCACGATATCTTCACTACACCCTATGCACGTTATGCTTGGATTGTCTTGCACTTGCCCCATGTGTTTAGACAGCTTACCTTCTTTGGTGTTGTGAATGATTCCTATGCCTACCATAGACCTTTCATTGAGCGCTTTGCCCATGTTTGCTATGAACTTGAGGTGGATGCTTATGCTCTTGTCACACATATTTGCATCTCTACCTCACATTTACATGCTTGTCCCCATGATATCTTTCCTTGTGCTCAATTTATGTGCTTACATGCCATGTCACAATCCTTTGTCAAACAATACGCTATGCTTGATGACAACACTTGTTTGGTGAGTCACCTCTTGAATGCTTGGTTTTGCACTAACGCTAACCACATTTGTTTTTCCAAGTGTTTGTTGTCCTTGATCATTTTGAAGGAATCCCAAGACGGTGCGACATTGAGAGTGCCCATTGCGAGATTGAAGATGACGAGTACTTGGTGAACGCCCACTTCCTCTCACGGCCGGCCATCTCTTTCTCATGGTGATTTGGTTTTCGATCCGAGGTCGGATCTTTCCCAAGGGGGAGGGGATGATGCGGAGCATCCTACGGACATCACCATGTCAAGAGTCCACTTGGCAAGTGACACGTGCGACATCTACTTCACATACACAAAGGTGAATCATCTCCTTTACACGTGCTCACTTGACACTCTCGAGGATGGTATACTACTTGACACTTCTCCCATGTGCATGTATAGGTATTGTCGGAACATCACGGATGTCGAGGAGGAGTGCGAGCGCAAGTGTACGTCTACACCATCCGCGAGGGAAGCATGGAAGAGAAGACGAAAGAAAGGAGAAGAAGACGGAGCAGCGGCTGAAGATAGCCCGGACATCCGGACCGCCGTCCGGATCATCCGGACTCAGCCGGATCATCCGGGTCCCCCTCCGGATCATCCGGATATCCGCGCCGAAGACAACAGAAGCTGCCCGATGAAGCCGGATCATCCGGACGGCCGCCGGATCATCCGGACTTCGACACCGGATCATCCGCCACCATCCGGATCATCCGGACACCGCTGCAGTCGTGACTTGGGCCATGCAGCCCGTGTACCCCTTCGCCTCACTTACCCCTTCGCCTTTGGGCTATAAATAGACCTCCTCCACCTCCTTTCTAGGGGAGCAAAGTGATAGCTCATTCTTAGGTGAGCTTTGCTCCTACCTATCTCTACTCTTGAGAGAGAGAGACCACTACTCCATTGGAGGCCAAGACCTCCATCTAGGAGAAGATCCCACGGATATCATCAAGACCCCTTGTGGGAAGATCCATCTAGGATATCATCAAGACCTCCTCTTGGAGATGAACCTTACCTTGTATCTTTCTCTTTGTTGTTCATGTACCTTGTGGATCTTGTGTGTTTGATTGTCTAGTGGATGTGTGATTTGGACTTGTTCTTGAGTGTTTCCCCTTGTGATTTCTCCCCGTTCTTCCCCGTGTTCATCGTGTTCTTCGAGGGATCCTACTCCAAACGTGAAAGATCGACGCTATAGGGTTCCACCCTACATCACAGCGAGCGCGCGAATCCAAAAACTACTCCCCACTTCCGCCAGGAGGCCCGGAGTACCCTCAAATTCAGCCTTAAGCAGGGCTTTTTGGCCCTGAAAATAAAAGAACATCATTTGTCGCTGTTTTTCAGACAAGTTTCTGAACCCATTGGCACTTCCTATTGAAGGAAATTCGAGATATTATGTTGGTTATAGACATTAGCCCCCCTAGTAGGGACAAACGTACCTTTCTGCAGATGCTCTATGACCCGGGCAATCTCATTTGGCCGTAAATTGAAGAAAATCTAGCGGCAATATTACTTATTCTCCTTGTTTTCGCCGGATGGCATGCTGTAACTCATGCGCGTGAAAGCCAAGAACAAAAGGGCATTCCTGGCATCGGTCATTATATATGTGCAAACGATATCTCCTCTATAGAGGACAAGAAATTTTGGGGCAATCAGGCAGAAAGCGCACGAGAAAATGAAGTACTTTCAAGGACTGCCATAGAAAGTACATATGTTCACTAAAACGGTCATAATTTTGTCATTCGGAGTCTGCGTCGGACCCATAAGTACTCAAACTGCTCACGGCGAGTGCGCGAATCCAAAAAATACACGTCACTTGCGCGAGGTGGCCCGGAGTACCCTCAAATTCAGCCTTAAGCAGGACTTTTTGGCCCTGAAAGTCAAAGAACATCATTCGTCGTTGTTTTTCAGACAAGTTTCTCAACCCATTGGCACTTCCTTTTGAAAGAAATTCGAGAGATTATGTTGCTTATAGACATTAGCCCCCTTGGTAGGGACAAATGTATGTTTCTGCAGATGCTCTATGATCCGGGCAATCTCATTTGGCCGTAAATTGAGGAAAATCCAGCGGCTATATGCCTTATTCTCCGTGTTTTCGCTGGATGGCATGCTGTAACTCTTGGGTGTGAAAGCCAAGAACAAAAGGGCATTCCTGGCATCGGTCAATATATATGTGGAAACGATATCTCCTCTATAGAGGACAAGAAATTTAGGGGCAATCAGGCAAAAAGTGCACGAGAAAATGAAGTACTTTCAAGGACTGCCATAGAAAGGACAGATGTTCACTAAAAAGGTCATAATTTTGTCATTCGGAGTCTGCGTCGGACCCATAAGTACTCAAACTGCTCGCGGCGAGCGCGCGAATCCAAAAACTACTCCCCGCTTCCGCCAGGAGGCCCGGAGTACCCTCAAATTCTGCCTTAAGCAGGACTTTTTGGCCCTAAAAGTAAAAGAACATTATTTGTCGCTGTTTTTCAGACAAGTTTCTCAACCCATTGGCACTTCCTTTTGAAGGAAATTCGAGAGATTATGTTGCTTATAGACATTAGCCCCCCTGGTAGGGACAAACGTACCTTTTTGCAGATGCTCTCTTATCCGGGCAATCTCATTTGGCCGTAAATTGAAGAAAATCCAGCGGCTATATGCCTTATTATCCTTGTTTTCGCCGGATGGCATGCTATAACTCATGCGCGTGAAAGCTAAGAACAAAAGGGCATTCCTGGCATCGGTCAATATATATGTGGAAACGATATATCCTCTATAGAGGACAAGAAATTTTGGGGCAATCAGGCAAAAAGCGCACGAGAAAATGAAGTACTTTCAAGGACTGCAATAGAATGGACAGATGTTGAATAAAACGGTCAATAATTTTGTCATTCGGAGTCTGCGTCGGACCCATAACTACTCAAACTGCTCGCGGCGTGCGCGCGAATCCAAAAACTACTCCCCGCTTCCGCCAGGAGGCCAGGAGTACCCTCAAATTCAGCCTTAAGCAGGACTTTTTGGCCCTGAAAGTAAAAGAACATCATTTGTCGCTGTTTTTCAGACAAGTTTCTGAACCCATTGGCACTTCCTTTTGTAGGAAATTCGAGAGATTATGTTGCTGATGACATTAGCCCCCCTTGTAGGGACAAACGTACCTTTCTGCAGATGCTCTATGATCCAGGCAATCTCATTTGGCCGTAAATTGAAGAAAATCCAGCGGCTATGTGCCTTATTCTCCTTGTTTTCACGGATGGCATGTCAGAACTCATGCGCGTGAAAGTTAAGAACAAAAGGGCATTCCTGGCATCGGTCAATATATATGTGGAAACGATATCTCCTCTATAGAGGACAAGAAATTTTGGGGCAATCAGGCAGAAAGCGCACGAGAAAATGAGTACTTTCAAGGACTGCCCTAGAAAGGACAGATGTTCACTAAAACGGTCATAATTTTGTCATTCGGAGTCTGTGTCGGACCCATAAGTACTCAAACTGCTCGCGGCGAGCACGCGAATCCAAAAAATACTCCCCGCTTCCGCCAGGAGGCCCGGAGTACCCTCAAATTCAGCCTTAAGCAGGACTTTTTCGCCCTAAAAGTAAAAGAACATGATTTGTCGATGTTTTTCAGACAAGTTTCTGAACCCATTGGCACTTCCTTTTGAAGGAAATTCGAGAGATTATGTTGCGTATAGACATTAGCCCCCCTTGTAGGGACAAACGTACCTTTCTGCAGATGCTCTATTATCCAGGCAATCTCATTTGGCCGTAAATTGAAGAAAATCCTAGCGCTATATGCCTTATTCTCCTTGTTTTCACGGATGGCATGTCAGAACTCTTGGGCGTGAAAGCCAAGAACAAAAGGGCATTCCTGGCATCGGTCAATATATATGTGGAAACGATATATCCTCTATAGAGGACCAGAAATTTAGAGGCAATCGGGCAAAAAGCGCACGAGAAAATGAAGTACTTTCAAGGACTGGAATAGAAAGGACAGATGTTCACTAAAAAGGTCGTAATTTTGTCATTCGGAGTCTGCGTCGGACCCATAAGTACTCAAACTGCTTGCGGCGAGTGCGCGAATCAAAAAATACACCCCACTTCCGCCAGGAGGCCCGGAGTACCCTCAAATTCAGCCTTAAGCAGGACTTTTTGGCCCTGAAAGTAAAAGAAAATCATTTGTCGCTGTTTTTCAGACAAGTTTCTGAACCCATTGATACTTCCTTTTGAAGGAAATTCGAGAGATTATGTTGCTTATAGACATTAGCCCCCCTTGTAGGGACAAACGTATGTTTCTCGCAGATGCTCTATGATCCGCAATCTCATTTGGCCAGAATTGAAGAAAATCCAATGACTATTTGCCTTATTCTCCTTGTTTTCACGGATGGCATGTCAGAACTCATGCGTGTGAAAGCTAAGAACAAAGTGGCATTCCCGCATCGGTCAATATATATGTGGAAACGATATCTCCTCTATAGAGGATAAGAAACTTTAGGGCAATCAGCAAAGAGCGCACGAGAAAATGAAGTACTTTCAAGGACCGCCATAGAATGGACAGATGTTCACTAAAACGGTCATAATTTTGTCATTCGAGTCTGCGTCGGACCCATAAGTACTCAAACTGCTCAAGGCGGCGTATGAATCCAAAAACTACTCCCGCTCCGCCAGAGGCCCGAGTACCTCAAATTCTGCCTTAAGCAGGAATTTTGGCCCTAAAAGTAAAAGAACATTATTTGTCGCTGTTTTTCGCACAAGTTTTCAACCCATTGGCACTTCCTTTTGAAGGAAATTGAGAGATTATGTTGCTTATAGACATTAGCCCCCTGGTAGGGACAAACGTATTTTTGCAGATGCTCTATGATCCGGCAATCTCATTTGGACGTAATTGAAGAAAATCCAGCGCTATATGCCTTATTATCCTTGTTTTCACGGATGGCATGCTCAGAACTCATGCGCGCGGAAAGCTAAGAACAAAAGGGCATTCCCGCATCGGTCAATATATATGTGGAAACGATATATCCTCTATAGAGGACAAGAAATTTTGGGCAATCAGGCAAAAAGCGCACGAGAAAATAAAGTACTTTCAAGGACTGCCATAGAATGGAAAGATGTTGAATAAAACGGTCAATAATTTTGTCATTCGGAGTCTGCGTCGGACCCATAAGTACTCAAACTGCTCGCGGCGTGCGCGCGAATCCAAAAACTACTCCCGCTTCCGCCAGAGGCCAGAGTACCTCAAATTCAGCTTTAAGGTGACTTTTGGCCCCGAAAGTAAAAGAACATCATTTGTCGCTGTTTTTCGCACAAGTTTCAACCCATTGGCACTTCCTTTTGTAGGAAATTCGAGAGATTATGTTGTTGATGACATTAGCCCCCTTGTAGGGACAAACGTATTTTCTCGCAGATGCTCTATGATCCGTGCAATCTCATTTGGCCAGAATTGAAGAAAATCCAGCGGCTATGTGCCTTATTCTCCTTGTTTTCACGGATGGCATGTCAGTAACTCATGCGCGCGAAAGTTAAGAACAAAAGGGCATTCCTGCATCGGTCAATATATATGTGGAAACGATATCTCCTCTATAGAGGACAAGAAATTTTGGGGCAATCAAAGCAAAAAAAGCGACGAGAAAATGAGTATTTTCAAGGACCGCCCTAGAAAGGACAGATGTTCACTAAAACGGTCATAATTTTGTCATTCGAGTCCGTGGTCGGACCCATAAGTACTAAACTGCTCACATGAGCACGCTGAATCCAAAAATACTCCCGCTTCCGCCAGAGGCCCGAGTACCTCAAATTCAGCCTTAAGCGTGACTTTTTCGCCCTAAAAGTAAAAGAACATGATTTGTCGATGTTTTTCGACAAGTTTCAACCCATTGGCACTTCCTTTTGAAGGAAATTCGAGAGATTATGTTGCGTATAGACATTAGCCCCTTGTAGGGACAAACGTATTTTCTGCAGATGCTCCATTATCCGTGCAATCTCATTTGGCCAGAAATTGAAGAAAATCCAATGCTATATGCCTTATTCTCCTTGTTTTCACCGGATGGCATGTCAGAACTCTTGGGCGTGAAAGCCAAGAACAAAAGGGCATTCCTGGCATCGGTCAATATATATGTGGAAACGATATCTCCTCTATAGAGGACCAGAAATTTAGGGGCAATCAGGCAAAAAGCGCACGAGAAAATGAAGTACTTTCAAGGACTGGAATAGAAAGGACAGATGTTCACTAAAAAGGTCATAATTTTGTCATTCGGAGTCTGCGTCGGACCCATAAGTACTCAAACTGCTTGCGGCGAGTGCGCGAATCAAAAAATACTCCCCGCTTCCGCCAGGAGGCCCGGAGTACCCTCAAATTCAGCCTTAAGCAGGACTTTTTGGCCCTGAAAGTAAAAGCAAATCATTTGTCACTGTTTTTCAGACAAGTTTCTGAACCCATTGGCACTTCCTTTTGAACGAAATTCGAGAGATTATGTTGCTTATAGACATTAGCCCCCCTTGTAGGGACAAACGTACCTTTCTGCAGATGCTCTATGATCCGGGCAATCTCATTTGGCCGTAAATTGAAGAAAATCCAGCGACTATTTGCCTTATTCTCCTTGTTTTCGCCGGATGGCATGCTGTAACTCATGCGCGTGAAAGCTAAGAACAAAGTGGCATTCCTGGCATCGGTCAATATATATGTGGCAACGATATCTCCTCTATAGAGGATAAGAAATTTTGGGGCAATCAGGCAAAGAGCGCACGAGAAAATGAAGTACTTTCAAGGACTGCCATAGAATGGACAGATGTTCACTAAAACGGTCAATAATTTTGTCATTCGGAGTCTGCGTCGGACCCATAAGTACTCAAACTGCTCGCGGCGAGCGCGCGAATCCAAAAACTACTCCCCGCTTCCGCCAGGAGGACCGGAGTACCCTCAAATTCTGCCTTAAGCAGGACTTTTTGGCCCTAAAAGTAAAAGAACATTATTTGTCGCTGTTTTTCAGACAAGTTTCTCAACCCATTGGCACTTCCTTTTGAAGGAAATTCGAGAGATTATGTTGCTTATAGACATTAGCCCCCCTGGTAGGGACAAACGTATTTTCTCGCAGATGCTCTATGATCCGCAATCTCATTTGGCCGAAATTGAAGAAAATCCAGCGCTATATGCCTTATTATCCTTGTTTTCACGGATGGCATGTCAGAACTCATGCGCGTGAAAGCTAAGAACAAAAGGGCATTCCTGCATCGGTCAATATATATGTGGAAACGATATATCCTCTATAGAGGACAAGAAATTTTGGGCAATCAGGCAAAAAGCGCACGAGAAAATGAAGTACTTTCAAGGACTGCCATAGAATGGACAGATGTTGACTAAAACGGTCAATAATTTTGTCATTCGGAGTCTGCGTCGGACCCATAAGTACTCAAACTGCTCCATGGCGCTGCGCTAATCCAAAAATACTCCCCGCTTCGCCAGAGGCCAGAGTACCTCAAATTCAGCCTTAAGCAGACTTTTGGCCCCGAAAGTAAAAGAACATCATTTGTCGCTGTTTTTCGACAAGTTTCAACCCATTGGCACTTCCTTTGTAGGAAATTCGAGAGATTATGTTGCTGATAGACATTAGCCCCTTGTAGGGACAAACGTATTTTTCGCAGATGCTCTATGATCCGTGCAATCTCATTTGGCCAGAAATTGAAGAAAATCCAGCGGCTATATGCCTTATTCTCCTTGTTTTCACGGATGGCATGTCAGAACTCATGCGCGTGAAAGTTAAGAACAAAAGGGCATTCCTGGCATCGGTCAATATATATGTGGAAACGATATCTCCTCTATAGAGGACAAGAAATTTTGGGGCAATCACGGAGAAAGCGCACGAGAAAATGAGTACTTTCAAGGACTGCCCTAGAAAGGACAGATGTTCACTAAAACGGTCATAATTTTGTCATTCGGAGTCTGTGTCGGACCCATAAGTACTCAAACTTCTCACAAGCAAGCACGCTGAATCCAAAAAATACTCCCGCTTCCGCCAGAGGCCCGAGTACCTCAAATTCAGCCTTAAGGTGACTTTTTCGCCTAAAAGTAAAAGAACATGATTTGTCGATGTTTTTCGCATACAAGTTTCAACCCATTGGCACTTCCTTTTGAAGGAAATTCGAGAGATTATGTTGCGATAGACATTAGCCCCTTGTAGGGACAAACGTATTTTCTCGCAGATGCTCTATTATCCGTGCAATCTCATTTGGCCAGAATTGAAGAAAATCCATCGGCTATATGCCTTATTCTCCTTGTTTTCGCTGGATGGCATGCTGTAACTCTTGGGTGTGAAAGCCAAGAACAAAAGGGCATTCCCTGCATCGGTCAATATATATGTGGAAACGATATCTCCTCTATAGAGGACCAGAAATTTAGGGCAATCAGCAAAAGCGACGAGAAAATGAAGTACTTTCAAGGACCGCCATAGAAAGGACAGATGTTCACTAAAAGGTCATAATTTTGTCATTCGAGTCTGCGCCGGACCCATAAGTACTCAAACTGCTTGCGGCGAGTGCGCGAATCAAAAAATACTCCCCGCTTCCGCCAGGAGGCCCGGAGTACCCTCAAATTCAGCCTTAAGCAGACTTTTGGCCCCGAAAGTAAAAGAAAATCATTTGTCACTGTTTTTCGACAAGTTTCAACCCATTGGCACTTCCTTTTGAAGGAAATTGAGAGATTATGTTGCTTATAGACATTAGCCCTTTGTAGGGACAAACGTATTTTTCTCGCAGATGCTCTATGATCCGCAATCTCATTTGGTCAGAATTGAAGAAAATCCAAATGCTATATGCCTTATTCTCCTTGTTTTCACGGATGGCATGTCAGAACTCATGCGCGAAAGCTAAGAACAAAGTGGCATTCCCTGCATCGGTCAATATATATGTGGAAACGATATCTCCTCTATAGAGGACAAGAAATTTTGGGGCAATCAGCAAAGAGCGCACGAGAAAATGAAGTACTTTCAAGGACCGCCATAGAATGGACAGATGTTCACTAAAACGGTCATAATTTTGTCATTCGAGTCTGCTTCGACCCATAAGTATTAAACTGCCAAGGGCGAAGCGCTGAATCCAAAAATACTCCCTCGCCCGCCAGAGGACCGAGTACCTCAAATTCAGCCTTAAGGTGACTTTTTGGCCCTAAAAGTAAAAGAACATCATTTGTCGCTGTTTTTCGACAAGTTTCAACCCATTGGCACTTCCTTTTGAAGGAAATTCGAGAGATTATGTTGCTTATAGACATTAGCCTCTCGTAGGGACAAACGCATTTTCTCGCAGATGCTCTATGATCCGGCAATCTCATTTGGCCAGAATTGAAGAAAATCCAGCGCTATATGCCTTATTATCCTTGTTTTCGCCGGATGGCATGTCAGAACTCATGCGCGCGAAAGCTAAGAACAAAAGGGCATTCCCGCATCGGTAAATATATATGTGGAAACGATATATCCTCTATAGAGGACAAGAAATTTTGGGGCAATCAGCAAAAGCGACGAGAAAATGAAGTATTTTCAAGGACTGCCATAAATGGACAGATGTTCACTAAAACGGTCAATAATTTTGTCATTCGAGTCCGCTTGACCCATAAGTATTAAACTGCCACAAGCAGCGCGCGAATCCAAAAACTTCTCCCCGCTTCCGCCAGAGGCCAGAGTACCTCAAATTCAGCCTTAAGGTGACTTTTTGGCCCCGAAAGTAAAAGAACATCATTTGTCGCTGTTTTTCGTACAAGTTTCAACCCATTGGCACTTCCTTTGAAGGAAATTCGAGAGATTATGTTGTCGATAGACATTAGCCCTTTGTAGGGACAAACGTATTTTTATGGATGCACTATGATCCGTGCAATCTCATTTGGTCAGAATTGAAGAAAATCCAGCGCTATATGCCTTATTTTCCTTGTTTTCACGGATGGCATGTCAGAACTCATGCGCGGAAAGTTAAGAACAAAAGGGCATTCCTGCATCGGTCAATATATATGTGGAAACGATATCTCCTCTATAGAGGACAAGAAATTTTGGGGCAATCACGAGAAAGCGACGAGAAAATGAGTATTTTCAAGGACCGCCATAGAAAGGATGATGTTCACTAAAACGGTCATAATTTTGTCATTCGAGTCCGTGGTTTAACCCATAAGTATTAAACTTCTCGCGCAAGCACGCTGAATCCAAAAAATACTCCCGCTCCGCCAGAGGCCCGGAGTACCTCAAATTCAGCCTTAAGCAGACTTTTTCGCCCTAAAAGTAAAAGAACATCATTTGTCGATGTTTTTCGACAAGTTTCAACCCATTGGCACTTCCTTTTGAAGGAAATTCGAGAGATTATGTTGCTTATAGACATTAGCCCCTTGTAGGGACAAACGATTTTCTCGCAGATGCTCTATGATCCGTGCAATCTCATTTGGCCAGAATTGAAGAAAATCCATCGGCTATATGCCTTATTCTCCTTGTTTTCACTGGATGGCATGTTGTAACTCTGGGCGGAAAGCCAAGAACAAAAGGGCATTCCCGCATCGGTCAATATATGTGGAAACGATATCTCCTCTATAGAGGACAAAAAATTTAGGGGCAATCAGCAAAAAAGCGACGAGAAAATGAAGTACTTTCAAGGACTGCCATAGAAAGGATGATGTTCACTAAAAGGTCATAATTTTGACATTCGAGTCTGCGCCGACCCATAAGTATTAAACTGTCAAGCAAGAAAAGCGCCGAATCAAAAAATACTCCCCGCTCCGCCAGAGGCCCGGAGTACCTCAAATTCAGCCTTAAGGTGACTTTTGGCCCCGAAAGTAAAAGAAAATCATTTGTCGCTGTTTTTCGCATAAGTTTCATGAGGACATCAATACCATTGTTACACCCACAGCCCCTCGCTACTATACATACCGACTAATTACTAGAGCTCACAAGACGCCAACTAAATTACTGTGTACTTTCGCTTTCTTGTAATGATTCTAATGTTCATGAGAATATGATGTCGCTTAAATTGGATACATTTGTTTTGCTTACAAATGAAGGGCCTAGCTTGGAGAAGGATGAACATTGAGCAAGAACAAGCATGGAGATGATGGCATGCTAAGGGGGACAAGAATGGAGTTACAAGTGAAGATTTCAGGACTTTGAAGCCACCATAATGAGTGCATGAAGCCTTGGACGAAATATACAAGATGCCACTTCATAAATTTCTGGCCCAGAGGCTATTCTAGGTGTCACAATACCTTATTATTGGGCCAGCCCATGTAATTTCAAAATACATTAGTATAGGCTATTTTAGAGTCCGTATGATGAGGACATCAATACCATTGTTACACCCACAGCCCCTGCCGCTATACATACCGGACTAATTACTAGAGCTCACAAGACGCCAACTAAATTACTGTGTACTTTCGCTTTTGGTAATGATTCTAATGTTCATGAGAATATGATGCGCTTAAATTGGATACATTTGTTTTGCTTACAAATGAAGGGCCTAGCTTGGAGAAGGATGAACATTGGAGCAAGAACAAGCATGGAGATGATGGCATGCTAAGGGGGACAAGAATGGAGTTACAAGTGATGATTTCAGACTTTGAAGCCACCATAATGAGTGCATGAAGCCTTGGACGAAATATACAAGATGCCACTTCATAAATTTCTGTCCAGAGGCTATTCTAGGTGTCACACACCTTATTATTGGGCCAGCCCATGTAATTTCGAAATACATTAGTATAGGCTATTTTAGAGTCCGATGTGTGGGGAAACAAGAGATAGGGTTAGTTTCGACCCTCCACCAAGGGCCACGAAATTCTCCCCTCTTCCTCCATATATACAGCCCTTAGGGCACCGCTTAGACTTTGGGTTTTGTTTAGATCAAAAGTTCGCCATAGCTGCAACTTCGCAGATTTCGCTTGTGTTCAACGACTGCATAAAGGCGCCACAGTAACCCCACCTTGATCAATAAAGCTTTCATCTTATATTCGCAATATCCAGATTGCAATCTCAGCTTGCTTGTTCTTCGCTTGCTCGCAGGAAATAGACCTCGTGGTCGTTGATCGTGTCCGCGCGGGTCAATAACCTCTCTGAGTTGGTTTAGCGACATATATGCGCGACGCCCTCGCACGTCAGAGTCGGATCGCCAAAGTCGATTTCCACCAAAGCGAAATCCACCATCTCATCGAAAGACGGACACCTTTGCCTCTATCAAGTGGTATCGAGTTCCGTGTCGCTCGATGAGATTTTACAGCTTTTCGTAGTTTAGATCGAGTCTGTCTTCATACCTATAGTCCACGAAAAAGCCACAAAAAATTAGGGTTAGTTCATCCTATCCAACCAATCCGAGCCTTTGCATAATCTTTTTCAGATTTGCATTGTTGAATTTATGTTGCATCGCCGTGTCTAGTTGCCGGTCTTAGAGTCTAGTCTTTAGAGTTTCGATTCGGTCATAAGTTGTCACGCCGCCACCGCACCATTATCATCGCCTCGCCATCCACCACCACCGCTATCCGCCACCGCTCAACTGATCCATATACCACCACCGCTTATCCGCCACCGCTCAATCCAGATCCATATACCACCACCGCCGCCATATACAACCACCATATATATACCACCAATCCGAGTTCCTTGTATATTAGGTTTGTTTTCGATTCATCTAATTTCCGATTCGTGTTTCCTTGTCCGAGTAGGTTTCGATTCCAGAATCTTTTGCCGTCTCAGTAGAAGAGGTTGGTTTCAAAAAAAAAAAAAGAGTCCGAAACCACCTCCGCTTAGGCCCAAAATTTTCCAAAACGCACGGACAAAAAAATTTTCTCGCTATCCTATTTTTAGGTGTTTCTAAGCGATTGAGACAGCCCTCATTATAGAAAGTTTTTTGACCTGCTTCAGCTTTTGGGTCCGGCAAAAAAAAAAAAAGTTCAAAAAATTTCGTGCCCATCCTGCCGCTTTGACGGGAAGAGTTTTGAGACACTCGCCATTATAGAGATTTTTCGCAAAAAAAAAAAAAAAGAGCAAAAAAAAAAAAAAAAAAAAAAAAAGAGCGAAAAAAAATCAGAGTGTGCTCTCCCTTGTTTACGCAGCAGCGCCGTGATTTTGTTAGTGTTCTAGGCTCGCCTCTAGCACGGCCTCAGCCTAGGACCAAAGACAAGATCTGCTGCTGAGCGCTTATTCAACTTTGCATCTCTCAATTGATTATTGTCAATCTTTTTGCTACCATATTATAAGCCTTCCCAGCCCACATACATCTACGTCAGACGCTTGACTCTCCCCGCAATCGCTTCTATCCAAGCTTTTGAGAGTTTTGATTACAACGGTTGCCGATCACCACCGTCATGGGTAAGAACCGTAAGAATTTGAGATTTGCTTCACGGATTTGTGATCGCCCACCACACCACCACCACCACTTCCTAGTAGTCTCAGAGGATCATATTCTTGTGTGTTTTATTGTCGCTAACCATGGCAGGATCACAAGTCGATGAGACTGATTGGGAGAACATGACGAACAAACAACTACATGATAAATTTCAGCAAATGATGAGTGGACAGTGCAAGATGTGGTAAATGATTTGACGAGGCCATGGAGAAGATAGATGGCATTGAGAAGACGCTTGAAACAAAGCTTGATAGCAAGTTTGATGAATTGCTCGCTTTCCACAACCACCGCCGGCTGCACCTATCGCACCAAGAACGACAACAACTACGCCCTTCCGAATCAAGATGGACGAGCTCGCGGTTCCTATTGAGCCAGACAAAATTTCGTGCCGCCACCATCGCTGTTGGTGCTTTTTGGCCTCGCCATCGCCGCTGCCGGTACCGACGAGGATGATTATGTGGAAGATTACGAGGATGAGGTTGATCAACATCGTAACTACGTGCAACCACCAAAGACCACAACCACCGTGTCGCCCACATGCAAATAATGGCAATGTTAGGGCTCCTCAGTACGAGATCATGACCATCTCCCTAAACTGAAATTGAATATTCCACCATTTGAGGGTAGATATGTTCCTGATATATATCTTACTTGGGAGTTAGAAACTGAACAACGATTTACATGTTTACAATATCCCGAGGAGAGACGGTTCCTCGCCATTGTTTGTGCTTTCACTAGCTTTGCATGTGTTTGGTGGTCTCAACATTGTAGATTATATCCTGCTCCAAATACTTGGGCTGCTTTGAAAACTGCTATGCGATCGCTGGTTCCACCATATTATCAACGTGAATTACTTCAAAATTGCAGCGCTTAAGACAAGGAAAAATTCAGAGAAGAATATTATCAGAATTACAAACCGGCTTGATTAGATGTGGTATTGTTGAGGAGAATGAAGCTATGCTTGCATGTTTTCCGGTGGATTAAATAGAGAGATTCGCACCATTCTAGACTATAAGGATTATAATAATATCACTGCTTATTCCATCTTGCTTGTAAAGCTGAACGTGAAGTGCAGGATCGACAGCATTGGCGCCGCACTAACTTTTCTCGCAGTCGACCTTCATCATGGACACCACGCATCATCTACTTCCACCGCACCATCACCTCCTTCAAAGCCACCTCCAACCGTGATACAAGAAAGGTGCACAACCACCACTATCTCGCCAAGAGCACACCGCCGGGCCTGCATGTAGTTCTTCTTCCATGGCGCCAACAGGCACACAAGTGATATTATTTGTCGTCACTGTAAGGGAAGAGGACATTTTATGAGAATGCAAATCTCAGCGGTGATGATTGCTACCGAGGATGGTGGGTATGAGTCCGCTTAGTGACTATGATGAGGAGACTTTGGCTCTTATTACACATGAGGAACACGGTGGAGATGATTCTGATCATGAGACACAATACATGGCTGTCAAGATGCCGATAAGTATGAATGTTTAGTAGCTCAACGTGTTTTGAGTGTGCAAAGTTACACAAGTCGAGCAAAATCAGAGGCATAATTTGTTCCATACAAAGGAGTTGTGAAGGAACGCTCTATTCAAGGCCATCATAGATGGAGGGAGCTGCAACAACTTGGCTAGCATGGAGATGGTGGAGAAGCTATCTCTCACCACAAGACCACATCCACATCCTTACTACATCCAATGGTTCAACAACAATGCAAGGTTAAGGTAACACGATCGCTCGTGTGCATTTTAGTATCTCTACATATGCTGATTATGTTGATTGTGATGTGGTACCTATGCAAGCATGTTCCTTGTTACTTGGTAGACCATGGCAATTTGATAAAAATTCAGACACCATGGTAGAAACAATCAAGATACTCTTGTTCATAAGGATAAAATATTACTTTGCTTCCTATGACTCGAGTCCATTTTGAAAGATGATATTAATAGAGCTAATAAAGCAAAACAGAGAAAATAAGAGTGAAAATCAGATTGTGGCAAAAGAATTTGAGCAACATATGAAGCCTAATAATAAACCATCTAGTGTTGTTTCAAATTAAATTGAAAAGTGCATGTTTACTTGCCACCAAATCTGATATTGATGAGCTAGATTTTAGCAAATCTGTTTGCTATGCTTTTGTGTGCAAAGAGGCATTATTTTCATTCGAGGACGTGTTTTCCTTTTTGCCCCCTCGCCGTCACTAACATTTTGCAGAGTTCACCGACGCCTTTCCACAAGACGTACACCGGATTACCACCTATTCGAGGGATTGAGCATCAAATTGACTTAATTCCCGTGCATCATTACCCAACCGCACCATACCGCACTCAATCCAGAGGAGACGAAGGAGATTATGCGCCAAGCACAGAGCTGCTCGACAAAGGTTATATACGCTAATCCCTTAGTCCTTGTGTTGTTCCTATTATTCTAGTGCCGAAAAGGATGGTACGTCACGATGTGTGTTGATTGTAGAGGCATCAATAATATTACTATTCGTTATCGCCACCCTATTCCTAGGCTAGATGATATGCTTGATGAATTGAGTGGTTTCTACAATATTCTCCAAAGTTGATTTATGAGTGGATACCATCAAATTCGTATGAAATTGGGAGATGAATGGAAAACAGCATTTAAAACTAAGTTTGATTATATGAGTGGTTAGTCATGCCTTTTGGGTTAACTAATGCACCTAGTACTTTCATGAGATTAATGAACTAAGTTTTACGTGTTTTCATTGGACGATTTGTGGTAGTCTATTTTGATGATATACCGATTTATAGCAAATCTTTGGAAGAACATTTGGAACATTTACGTGTTGTTTTTAATGCTCTACGTGATGCACGCTTGTTTGGTAACCTTGGGAAGTGCACCTTTGCACCGATCGAGTATCTTTTCTTGGCTATGTTGTTACTCCACAGGAATTGAAGTTGATAAAGCCAAGATTGAAGCTATTGAGAGTTGGCCGCAGCCCAAAACGGTCACACAAGTGAGGAGTTTCTTGGCCTCGCTGGATTCTATAGGCGCTTTGTGAGAGATTTCAGCACCATTGCTGCACCTCTCAATGAGCTTACAAAGAAGGATGTGCCTTTTGTTTGGGGTACCGCATGTGAAGAAGCCTTCACGGTATTGAAAGATAAGTTGACACATGCCCTTTACTCCAACTTCCCGATTTTAATAAGACTTTTGAGCTTGAATGTGATGCTAGTGGAATTGGATTAGAGGTGTGTTATTACAAGATGGCAAACCTGTTGTATACTTTTCTCAAAAATTGAGGGCCTAGTCTGAATTATTCTACTTATGATAAAGAATTATATGCTCTTGTTCGACTTTAGAAACATGGCAACATTATTTATGGCCCAAAGAATTTGTTATACATTCTGATCATGAATCTTTGAAACATATTAAAAGTCAAGCTAAACTGAATCGAGACATGCTAAATGGGTTGAATTCATTGAGACTTTCCTTATGTCATTAAACACAAGAAGGGTAAAGAAAATGTTATTGTCGATGCATTGTCTCGTCGCTATACTATGCTTTCACAACTTGACTTCAAAATATTTGGTTTGGAGACCATCAAAGATCAATATGTGCATGATGCTGATTTTAAAGATGTATTGCAGAATTGTAAAGAAGGAAGAACATGGAACAAGTTTGTCGTTAATGATGGATTTGTGTTCGTATAACAAGCTATGCATTCCAGCTAGTCTGCTCGCCTTTTGTTGTTGCAGGAGGCGATGGAGGAGGACTAATGGGACACTTTGGCGTGAAGAAGACGGAGGACGATTTGCTACACATTTCTTTTGGCCAAAGATGAGACGGATGTTGAGCGCTTTATTGCTCGCTGACTACATGTCAAAAAGCTAAGTCACGACTCAATCCTCATGGTTTATATATGCCTTTGCCTGCACTCTAGTGTTCCTTGGGAGGATATATCATGGACTTTGTTTTAGGTTTACCTAGAACAAAGAAGGAGGGATAGCATATTTGTTGTCGTGGATAGATTCTCAAAATGGCACACTTTATACCATGTCATAAAAGCGATGATGTCGCCAATGTTGCTGATTTGTTCTTTCGTGAAATTATTCGCTTGCATGGTGTGCCAAATACTATTGTTTCAGATCGTGATACTAAATTTCTTAGCCACTTTTGGAGATGTTTATGGGCTGTTGGGGACTAAACTGCTTTTAGTACTACTTGTCACCCCCAAACCGATGGACAAACCAAGTAGTCAATAGAACATTGTCTACTATGCTTAGGGCTGTTCTAAAGAAAAATAAGAAAATGTGGGAGGAATGCTTGCCTCATATTGAATTTGCTTATAATCGCTCATTGCATTCTACTACTAAGATGTGCCCTTTGAAGTTGTGTATGGTTTCCTACCTCGCACCTATTGATTTGTCGCTTCTTCCATCTTCGGAGAAGGTTAATTTTGATGCTAAAGAACGTATGAATTGATTTTAAAATGCATGAGTTAACTAAGGAAAACATTGAGCGATGAATGCTAAATATAAACTTGTCGGAGATAAGGGTAGAAAACATGTTGTGTTTGCACCGGAGATCTTGTTTGGTTACATTTATGTAAGGATAGATTTCCGATTTATGCAAATCAAAGCTAATGCCACGTGTCGCTGGTCCCTTTAAGGTGTTGGAGAAAGTAAATGATAATGCATATAAACTTGAGCTGCCTGCAGATTTTGGGGTTAGTCCCACTTTTAACATTGCAGATTTGAAGCCATATTTGGGTGAGGAAGATGAACTTCCGCCGAGGACTTACTTCATTTCAAGAAGGGAGGATGATGAGGACATCAATACCATTGTTACACCCACAGCCCCGCCGCTATACATACCGACCAATTACTAGAGCTCACAAGACGCCAACTAAATTACTGTACTTTCGCTTCTTGGTAATGATTCTAATGTTCATGAGAATATGATGTCGCTTAAATTGATACATTTGTTTTGCTTACAAATGAAGGGCCTAGCTTGGAGAAGGATGAACATTGAGCAAGAACAAGCATGGAGATGATGGCATGCTAAGGGGACAAGAATGGAGTTACAAGTGATGATTTCAGACTTTGAAGCCACCATAATGAGTGCATGAAGCCTTGGACGAAATATACAAGATGCCACTTCATAAATTTCTGCCCAGAGGCTATTCTAGGTGTCACACACCTTATTATTGGGCCAGCCCATGTAATTTCGAAATACATTAGTATAGGCTATTTTAGAGTCCGATGTGGGGAAACAAGAGATAGGGTTAGTTTCGACCCTCCACCAAGGGCCACGAAATTCTCCCCTCTTCCTCCATATATACAGCCCTTAGGGCACCGCTTAGACTTTGGGTTTTGTTTAGATCAAAAGTTCGCCATAGATGCAACTTCGCAGATTTCGCTTGTGTTCAACGACTGCATAAAGGCGCCACAGTAACCCCACCTTGATCAATAAAGCTTTCATCTTATATTCGCAATATCCAGATTGCAATCTCAGCTTGCTTGTTCTTCGCTTGCTCGCAGGAAATAGACCTCGTGGTCGTTGATCGTGTTCGCGGGTCAATAACCTCTCGGAGTTGGTTTAGCGACATATATGCGACGCCCTCGCACGCCAGAGTCGGATCGCCAAAGTCGACTTCCACCAAAGCGAAATCCACCATCTCATCGAAAGACGGACACCTTTGCCTCTATCACCGATGTGGGGAAACAAGAGATTGGGTTAGTTTTGACCCTCCACCAAGGGCCACGAAATTCTCCCTCTTCCTCCATATATACAGCCCTTAGGGCACCGCTTAGACTTTGGGTTTTGTTTAGATCAAAAGTTCGCCATAGCTGCAACTTCACAGATTTCGCTTGTGTTCAACGACTGCATAAAGGCGCCACAGTAACCCCACCTTGATCAATAAATCTTTCATCTTATATTCGCAATATCCAGATTGCAATCTCAGCTTTTGCTTGTTCTTCGCTTGCTCGCAGAAATAGACCTCGTGGTCGTTGATCGTGTTCGCGTGGTCAATAACCTCTCGGAGTTGGTTTAGCGACATATATATGCGACGCCCTCGCACGTCAGAGTCGGATCGCCAAAGTCGATTTCCACCAAAGCGAAATCCACCATCTCATCGAAAGACGGACACCTCCGCTTTCTATCAGTTTCAACCCATTGGCACTTCCTTTGAAGGAAATTGAGAGATTATGTTGCTTATAGACATTATCCCCTTGTAGGGACAAACGATCTTTCGCAGATGCTCTATGATCCGCAATCTCATTTGGTCAGAATTGAAGAAAATCCGCGCTATATGCCTTATTCTCTTGTTTTCACGGATGGCATGTCAGAACTCATGCACGTGAAAGCTAAGAACAAAGTGGCATTCTCGCATCGGTCAATATATATGTGGAAACGATATCTCTATAGAGGACAAGAAATTTTGGGGCAATCAGCAAAGAGCGCACGAGAAAATGAAGTACTTTCAAGGACCGCCATAGAATGGACAGATGTTCACTAAAACGGTCAATAATTTTGTCATTCGAGTCCGCGCTGACCCATAAGTATTAAACTGCTCACAAGTAGCGCCATTAATCCAAAAAACTACTCCCCGCTCGCCAGATGCCCGAGTACCTCAAATTCAGCCTTAAGTAGGACTTTTGGCCCTAAAAGTAAAAGAACATTATTTGTCGCTGTTTTTCGACAAGTTTCAACCCATTGGCACGCCCTTTGAAGGAAATTTGAGAGATTATGTTGCTTATAGACATTAGCCCCTCGGTAGGGACAAACGCATTTTCGCAGATGCTCTATGATCCGGCAATCTCATTTGGCCAGAATTGAAGAAAATCCAGCGGCTATATGCCTTATTATCCTTGTTTTCACGGATGGCATGTCAGAACTCATGCGCGGAAAGCTAAGAACAAAAGGGCATTCCCGCATCGGTCAATATATATGTGGAAACGATATATCCTCTATAGAGGACAAGAAATTTTGGGGCAATCAGCAAAAAGCGCACGAGAAAATGAAGTACTTTCAAGGACCGCCATAGAATGGACAGATGTTCACTAAAACGGTCAATAATTTTGTCATTCGAGTCTCATATTGACCCATAAGTACTAAAACTGCCATGGCGAAGCGCATTTAATCCAAAAACTACTCCCCGCTTCCGCCAGAGGCCGGAGTACCTCAAATTCAGCCTTAAGGTGACTTTTGGCCCCGAAAGTAAAAGAACATCATTTGTCGCTGTTTTTCGACAAGTTTCAACCCAGTGGCACTTCCTTTTGAAGGAAATTCGAGATTATGTTGCTTATAGACATTAGCCCCTTGTAGGGACAAACGATTTTTCGCAGATGCTCTATGATCCAGCAATCTCATTTGGTCAGAATTGAAGAAAATCCAAATGCTATATGCCTTATTCTCCTTGTTTTCACGGATGGCATGTCAGAACTCATGCGCGCGGAAAGCTAAGAACAAAAGGGCATTCCTGCATCGGTCAATATATATGTGGAAACGATATTCCTCTATAGAGGACAAGAAATTTTGGGGCAATCAGCAAAAAGCGACGAGAAAATGAAGTATTTTCAAGGACCGCCATAGAAAGGATGATGTTCACTAAAACGGTCATAATTTTGTCATTCGAGTCTGTGTGATAGAGGCAGAGGTGTCCTGCCTTTCGGCGAGATGGTGGATTTCGCTTGGTGGAAGTCGACTTTGACGATCCGACCATTTAACGCAGCGAGGACGCCGCGCTTAGCAATCGCTAAACCAACTCCGAGAGGTTATCGACCACGCCGAGCATCGATCAACCTTACCACGAGGGTCTATTTCCGCGAGCAAACGAAGAACAAGCAAGAAACCGAGATTGCAACTGATATTGCGAATATAAGATGAAAAGCTTTATTGATCAAGGTGGGGTTCTGTGACGCTTTGTCCGGTCGTTGAACACAAACGGCACGCCAAGTTGCAGCTATGGCGAACTTTTGATCTAAACAAAACCTAAGTCTAAACGGTGCTCTAAGGGCTGTATATATGGAGGAAGAGGGGTGAATTTCGTGGCCCTTGGTGGAGGGGTCCAAACTAACCCTATCTCTTGTTTCCCCACACATACGGACTCTAAAAATAGCCTATACTAATGTATTTCGAAATTACATGGGCCTGGCCCAATAATAAGGTGACGCAAAGACCTAGAATAGCCTATGGACTAATATTATGAAGTGGCATCTTGTATATTTCGTCCAAGGCTTCATGCACTCATTATGGTGGCTTCAAAGTCCTGAAATCATCACTTGTAACTCCATTCTTGTCCCTCTCATGCATGCCATCATCTCCATGCTGGTTCTTGCTCCAATGTTCATCCTTCTCCGTTAGGCCCTACATTTGTAAGCAAAACAAATGTATCCAATTTAGGCAGCGCATATTCTCATGAATATTAGAATCATTACCAAGAAACGAAAGTACCGGTAATTTAGTTGGCGCGCGAGCTCTAGTAATTGGTCCAAGATGTATAGCAAAGGGGTCAGGGTGTAATAATGGTATTGATGTCCTCATCACCGTGTCGGACCCATAAGTATTAAACTGCTTCACATGCACGCTGAATCCAAAAAATACTACCCGCTTCCGCCAGAGGCCCGAGTACCTCAAATTTAGTCTTAAGCAGACTTTTTCGCCTAAAAGTAAAAGAACATCATTTGTCGATGTTTTTCGACAAGTTTCAACCCATTGGCACTTCCTTTGAAGGAAATTCAGAGATTATGTTGCTTATAGACATTAGCCCCTTGTAGGGACAAACGTATTTTCTCGCAGATGCTCTATGATCCGTGCAATCTCATTTGGCCAGAATTGAAGAAAATCCAGCGCTATATGCCTTATTCTCCTTGTTTTCACGGATGGATGTCAGAACTCATGCGCGCGGAAAGCTAAGAACAAAAGGGCAATCCCGCATCGGTCAATATATATGTGGAAATGATATCTCTCTATAGAGGACAAGAAATTTTGGGGCAATCAAAGTAAAGCGACGAGAAAATGAGTATTTTCAAGGACCGCCATAGAAAGGACAGATGTTCACTAAAACGGTCATAATTTTGTCATTCGAGTCTGTGGTCGGACCCATAAGTATTCAAACTGCTCACAAGAGCACGCTGAATCCAAAAAATACTCCCGCTTCCACCAGAGGCCCGGAGTACCTCAAATTCAGCCTTAAGGTGACTTTTTCGCCCTAAAAGTAAAAGAACATCATTTGTCGATGTTTTTCGCATAATTTTCAACCCATTGGCACTTCCTTTGAAGGAAATTCGAGAGATTATGTTGCTTATAGACATTAGCCCCTTGTAGGGACAAACGATTTTCTCGCAGATGCTCTATGATCCGTGCAATCTCATTTGGTCAGAATTGAAGAAAATCCAGCTGCTATATGCCTTATTCTCCTTGTTTTCACGGATGGCATGTCAGAACTCATGCGCGCTGAAAGCTAAGAACAAAAGGGCATTCCCGCATCGGTCAATATATATGTGGAAACGATATCTCTCTATAGAGGACAAGAAATTTTGGGGCAATCAGCAAAAAGCGCACGAGAAAATGAGTATTTTCAAGGACCGCCTAGAAAGGATGATGTTCACTAAAACGGTCATAATTTTGTCATTCGAGTCCGTGGTCGGACCCATAAGTATCAAACTGCCATGCAAGCACGCTAATCCAAAAATACTCCCCGCTTCCGCCAGAGGCCCGAGTACCTCAAATTTAGCCTTAAGGTGACTTTTTCGCCTAAAAGTAAAAGAACATCATTTGTCGATGTTTTTCGCAAGTTTCAACCCATTGGCACTTCCTTTGAAGGAAATTCGAGAGATTATGTTGCTTATAGACATTAGCCCCTTGTAGGGACAAACGCATTTTCTCGCAGATGCTCTATGATCCGTGCAATCTCATTTGGCCAGAATTGAAGAAAATCCAGCGCTATATGCCTTATTCTCCTTGTTTTCACGGATGGATGTCAGAACTCATGCGCGCGGAAAGCTAAGAACAAAAGGGCAATCCTGCATCGGTCAATATATATGTGGAAACGATATCTCCTCTATAGAGGACAAGAAATTTTGGGGCAATCAAAGTAAAGCACACGAGAAAATGAAGTACTTTCAAGGACCGCCATAGAAAGGACAGATGTTCACTAAAACGCTATAATTTTGTCATTCGAGTCTGGCTTGACCCATAAGTACTAAACTGCCATGCGAGCGCGCTGAATCCAAAAAATTCTCCCCGCTCCGCCAGAGGCCCGAGAAATCTCAAATTCAGCCTTAAGCAGACTTTTTCGCACTAAAAGTAAGAGAACATCATTTGTCGCTTTTTTCGCATAAGTTTCAACCCATTGGCACTTCCTTTTGAAGGAAATTCGAGAGATTATGTTGCTTATAGACATTAGCCCCTTGTAGGGACAAACGCATCTTTCGCAGATGCTCTATGATCCGTGCAATCTCATTTGGTCAGAATTGAAGAAAATCCAGCGGCTATATGCCTTATTCTCCTTGTTTTCACGGATGGCATGTCAGAACTCATGCGCATGAAAGCTAAGAACAAAAGGGCATTCCTGCATCGGTCAATATATATGTGGAAACGATATCTCCTCTATAGAGGACAAGAAATTTTGGGGCAATCAGCAAAAAGCGCACGAGAAAATGAAGTACTTTCAAGGACCGCCATAGAATGGACAGATGTTCACTAAAATGGTCAATAATTTTGTCATTCGAGTCCGCATGACCCATAAGTACTAAACTGCTTCTTAGCGCGCACAATCCAAAAATACTCCCCGCTTCCGCCAGAGGCCGGAGTACCTCAAATTCAGCCTTAAGGTGACTTTTGGCCCTCGAAAGTAAAAGAACATCATTTGTCGCTGTTTTTCGCAAGTTTCAACCCATTGGCACTTCATTTTGAAGGAAATTGAGAGATTATGTTGCTTATAGACATTAGCCCCTTGTAGGGACAAACGCATCTTTCTCGCAGATGCTCTATGATCCGTGCAATCTCATTTGGCCAGAATTGAAGAAAATCCAGCTATATGCCTTATTCTCCTTGTTTTCACGGATGGCATGCTATAACTCATGCGCGCGAAAGCTAAGAACAAAAGGGCATTCTTGACATCGGTCAATATATATGTGGAACGATATCTCCTCTATAGAGGACAAGAAATTTTGGGCAATCAAAGTAAAGCGACGAGAAAATGAAGTACTTTCAAGGACCGCCATAGAAAGGACAGATGTTCACTAAAACGGTCATAATTTTGTCATTCGAGTCCGTGTTGGACCCATAAGTATTAAACTGCTCGCCAAGCAGCACGCCGAATCCAAAAATACTCCCTGCCCGCCAGAGGCCCGGAGTACCTCAAATTCAGCCTTAAGCAGACTTTTTCGACCTAAAAGTAAAAGAACATCATTTGTCGCTGTTTTTCGACAAGTTTCAACCCATTGGCACTTCCTTTTAAAGGAAATTCGAGAGATTATGTTGCTTATAGACATTAGCCTCTCGTAGGGACAAACGTATCTTTCTCGCAGATGCTCTATGATCCGGCAATCTCATTTGGTCAGAATTGAAGAAAATCCAGCGCTATATGCCTTATTCTCCTTGTTTTTGCCGGATGGCATGTCAGAACTCATGCGCGGAAAGCTAAGAACAAAAGGGCATTCCCGCATCGGTCAATATATATGTGGAAACGATATCTCCTCTATAGAGGACAAGAAATTTTGGGGCAATCAAAGTAAAGCACACGAGAAAATGAAGTACTTTCAAGGACCGCCATAGAAAGGACAGATGTTCACTAAAACGGTCATAATTTTTTCATTCGAGTCCGCGCTGACCCATAAGTATTAAACTGCCAAGCAAGAAAGCGCTGAATCCAAAAATACTCCCCGCTCCGCCAAGGAGGCCCGAGAAACCTCAAATTTAGCCTTAAGGTGACTTTTTGCCCTAAAAGTAAAAGAACATCATTTGTCGCTGTTTTTGCGCAAGTTTCAACCCATTGGCACTTCCTTTTGAAGGAAATTGAGAGATTATGTTGCTTATAGACATTAGCCCCTTGTAGGGACAAACGTATTTTCTCAGAGATGCTCTATGATCCGTGCAATCTCATTTGGTCAGAATTGAAGAAAATCCAGCGCTATATGCCTTATTCTCCTTGTTTTCACGGATGGCATGTCAGAATCATGCGCGCGGAAAGCTAAGAACAAAAGGGCATTCCTACCATCGGTCAATATATATGTGGAAACGATATCTCCTCTATAGAGGACAAGAAATTTTGGGGCAATCAGGCAAAAAGCGCACGAGAAAATGAAGTACTTTCAAGGACTGCCATACAATGGACAAATGTTCACTAAAACGGTCAATAATTTTGTCATTCGGAGTCTGCGTCGGACCCATAAGTACTCAAACTACTCACGGCGAGAGCGTGAATCCAAAAACTACTCCCCGCTCCGCCAGGAGGCCCGGAGTACCCTCAAATTCAGCCTTAAGCAGACTTTTGGCCCCGAAAGTAAAAGAACATCATTTGTCGCTGTTTTTCGACAAGTTTCAACCCATTGGCACTTCCTTTGAAGGAAATTCGAGAGATTATGTTGCTTATAGACATTAGCCCCTCGGTAGGGACAAACGATTTTCTGCAGATGCTCTATGATCCGGCAATCTCATTTGGCCAGAATTGAAGAAAATCCAATGCTATATGCCTTATTCTTCTTGTTTTCCAGATGGCATGTCAGAACTCATGCGCAGAAAGCTAAGAATAAAAGGGCATTCCTGCATCGGTCAATATATATGTGGAAACGATATTCCTCTATAGAGGACAAGAAATTTTGGGGCAATCAGCAGAAAGCACACGAGAAAATGAAGTACTTTCAAGGACGCCATAGAAAGGACAGATGTTCACTAAAACGGTCATAATTTTGTCATTCGAGTCCGCTGGACCCATAAGTACTAAACTGCTTCAAGCGAGCGCAAGAATCCAAAAAATACTCCCCACTTCCGCCAGAGGCCCGGAGTACCTCAAATTCAGCCTTAAGGTGACTTTTTGCCCTAAAAGTAAAAGAACATCATTTGTCGATGTTTTTCGACAAGTTTCAACCCATTGGCACTTCCTTTGAAGGAAATTCGAGAGATTATGTTGCTTATAGACATTAGCCCCTTGTAGGGACAAACGATTTTCTCGCAGATGGTCTATGATCCAGCAATCTTATTTGGCCAGAATTGAAGAAAATCCAGCGCTATATGCCTTATTCTCCTTGTTTTCACGGATGGCATGTCAGAACTCATGCGCGTGAAAGCTAAGAACAAAAGGGCATTCCCGCATCGGTCAATATATATGTGGAAACGATATCTCCTCTATAGAGGACAAGAAATTTTGGGGCAATCAGCAAAAAGCGCACGAGAAAATGAAGTACTTTCAAGGACCGCCATAGAATGGACAGATGTTCACTAAAACGGTCATAATTTTGTCATTCGAGTCTCGGCTGGACCCATAAGTACTAAACTACTCACAAGCAGAGCGTGAATCCAAAAATACTCCCCGCTTCCGCCAGAGGCCCGAGTACCTCAAATTCAGCCTTAAGGTGACTTTTGGCCCCGAAAGTAAAAGAACATCATTTGTCGTTGTTTTTCGACAAGTTTCAACCCATTGGCACTTCCTTTTGAAGGAAATTCGAGATTATGTTGCTTATAGACATTAGCCCCCGGTAGGGACAAACGTATTTTCTCGCAGATGCTCTATGATCCGCAATCTCATTTGGTCAGAATTGAAGAAAATCCAATACTATATGCCTTATTCTTCTTGTTTTCACGGATGGCATGTCAGAACTCATGCGCGGAAAGCTAAGAATAAAAGGGCATTCGCATCGGTCAATATATATGTGGAAACGATATCTCCTCTATAGAGGACAAGAAATTTTGGGGCAATCAGCAAAAAGCACACGAGAAAATGAAGTACTTTCAAGGACCGCCATAGAAAGGACAGATGTTCACTAAAACGGTCATAATTTTGTCATTCGAGTCTGGCTTGACCCATAAGTATTAAACTGCTCACAAGCGAGCGCCAAGAATCCAAAAAATACTCCCCGCTTCCGCCAGAGGCCCGAGTACCTCAAATTCAGCCTTAAGCAGGACTTTTTCCCCTAAAAGTAAAAGAACATCATTTGTCGATGTTTTTCGACAAGTTTCAACCCATTGGCACTTCCTTTTGAAGGAAATTCGAGAGATTATGTTGCTTATAGACATTAGCCCCTTGTAGGGACAAACGCATCTTTCTCGCAGATGCTCTATGATCCGTGCAATCTCATTTGGCCAGAATTGAAGAAAATCCAGCGCTATATGCCTTATTCTCCTTGTTTTTGCCGGATGGCATGTCAGAACTCATGCGCGGAAAGCTAAGAACAAAAGGGCATTCCTGCATCGGTCAATATATATGTGGAAACGATATCTCCTCTATAGAGGACAAGAAATTTTGGGGCAATCAAAGTAAAGCACACGAGAAAATGAAGTACTTTCAAGGACCGCCATAGAAAGGACAGATGTTCACTAAAACGGTCATAATTTTTTCATTCGAGTCTCGCTGACCCATAAGTTTCAAACTGCCACAAGAAGCGCATGAATCCAAAAAATACTCCCCGCTTCCGCAAGGAGGCCCGGAGAAACCTCAAATTTAGCCTTAAGCAGGACTTTTTCGCCCTAAAAGTAAGAGAACATCATTTGTCGCTGTTTTTCAGACAAGTTTCTGAACCCATTGGCACTTCCTTTTGAAGGAAATTGAGAGATTATGTTGCTTATAGACATTAGCCCTCTTGTAGGGACAAACGTATCTTTCGCAGATGCTCTATGATCCGTGCAATCTCATTTGGCCAGAATTGAAGAAAATCCAGCGGCTATATGCCTTATTCTCCTTGTTTTCGCCGGATGGCATGTCAGAACTCATGCGCGGAAAGCTAAGAACAAAAGGGCATTCCTACCATCGGTCAATATATATGTGGAAACGATATCTCTATAGAGGACAAGAAATTTTGGGGCAATCAGCAAAAGCGACGAGAAAATGAAGTACTTTCAAGGACCGCCATAGAATGGACAAATGTTCACTAAAACGGTCAATAATTTTGTCATTCGAGTCCGGCCGGACCCATAAGTACTCAAACTACTCACAAGCGAGAGCGTGAATCCAAAAATACTCCCGCTTACGCCAGAGGCCCGAGTACCTCAAATTCAGCCTTAAGGTGACTTTTGGCCCCGAAAGTAAAAGAACATCATTTGTCGCTGTTTTTCGACAAGTTTCAACCCATTGGCACTTCCTTTGAAGGAAATTCGAGAGATTATGTTGCTTATAGACATTAGCCCTCGGTAGGGACAAACGATTTTCTCGCAGATGCTCTATGATCCGTGCAATCTCATTTGGCCAGAATTGAAGAAAACACAGCGCTATATGCCTTATTCTTCTTGTTTTCACGGATGGCATGTCAGAACTCATGCGTGGAAAGCTAAGAATAAAAGGGCATTCCCTGCATCGGTCAATATATATGTGGAAACGATATCTCCTCTATAGAGGACAAGAAATTTTGGGGCAATCAAAGCAAAAAGCACACGAGAAAATGAAGTACTTTCAAGGACCGCCATAGAAAGGACAGATGTTCACTAAAACGGTCATAATTTTGTCATTCGAGTCCGCGGCTTGACCCATAAGTACTTAAACTGCCACAAGCGAGCGCCAAGAATCCAAAAAATACTCCCCGCTCCGCCAGAGGCCCGGAGTACCTCAAATTCAGCCTTAAGGTGACTTTTTGCCCTAAAAGTAAAAGAACATCATTTGTCGATGTTTTTCGACAAGTTTCAACCCATTGGCACTTCCTTTGAAGGAAATTCGAGAGATTATGTTGCTTATAGACATTAGCCCCTTGTAGGGACAAACGATTTTCTCGCAGATGGTCTATGATCCGTGCAATCTCATTTGGCCAGAATTGAAGAAAATCCAGCGGCTATATGCCTTATTCTCCTTGTTTTCACGGATGGCATGTCAGATCTCATGCGCGTGAAAGCTAAGAACAAAAGGGCATTCCTGCATCGGTCAATATATATGTGGAAACGATATCTCTCTATAGAGGACAAGAAATTTTGGGGCAATCAGCAAAAGCGCACGAGAAAATGAAGTACTTTCAAGGACCGCCATAGAATGGACAGATGTTCACTAAAACGGTCAATAATTTTGTCATTCGAGTCCGCCGGACCCATAAGTACTCAAACTACTCAAGCGAGAGCGTGAATCCAAAAATACTCCCCGCTCGCCAGAGGCCCGAGTACCTCAAATTCAGCATTAAGGTGACTTTTGGCCCCGAAAGTAAAAGAACATCATTTGTCGTTGTTTTTCGAAAAGTTTCAACCCATTGGCACTTCCTTTGAAGGAAATTCGAGAGATTATGTTGCTTATAGACATTAGCCCCTCGGTAGGGACAAACGTATCTTCTCGCAGATGCTCTATGATCCGCAATCTCATTTGGTCAGAATTGAAGGAAATCCAGCGCTATATGCCTTATTCTTCTTGTTTTCACGGATGGCATGTCAGAACTCATGCGCGGAAAGCTAAGAATAAAAGGGCATTCTCGCATCGGTCAATATATATGTGGAAACGATATCTCTCTCATAGAGGACAAGAAATTTTGGGGCAATCAAAGTAAAAGCACACGAGAAAATGAAGTACTTTCAAGGACCGCCATAGAAAGGATGATGTTCACTAAAACGGTCATAATTTTGTCATTCGAGTCCGGGCTGGACCCATAAGTATTAAACTGCTCACAAGCGAGCGCCAAGAATCCAAAAAAATACTCCCCGCTCCGCCAGAGGCCCGAGTACCTCAAATTCAGCCTTAAGGACTTTTTCACCTAAAAGTAAAAGAACATCATTTGTCGATGTTTTTCGACAAGTTTCAACCCATTGGCACTTCCTTTGAAGGAAATTCGAGAGATTATGTTGCTTATAGACATTAGCCCCTTGTAGGGACAAACGCATCTTTCTCGCAGATGCTCTTGATCCGTGCAATCTCATTTGGTCAGAATTGAAGAAAATCCAAATGCTATATGCCTTATTCTCCATGTTTTCACGGATGGCATGTCAGAACTCATGCGCGTGAAAGCTAAGAACAAAAGGGAATTCCGCATCGATCAATATATATGTGGAAACGATATCTCCTCTATAGAGGACAAGAAATTTTGGGGCAATCAGCAAAAAGCGACGAGAAAATGAAGTACTTTCAAGGACCGCCATAGAATGGACAGATGTTCACTAAAACGGTCAATAATTTTGTCATTCGAGTCCTGCTCGGACCCATAAGTATTAAACTGCTCACAAGCGAGCGCTGAATCCAAAAAATACTCCCCGCTTCCGCCAGAGGCCGTGAGTACCTCAAATTCAGCCTTAAGGTGACTTTTGGCCCCGAAAGTAAAAGAACATCATTTGTCGCTGTTTCGACAAGTTTCAACCCATTGGCACTTCCTTTGAAGGAAATTTGAGAGATTATGTTGCTTATAGACATTAGCCCTCGGTAGGGACAAACGATCTTTCTCGCAGATGCTCTATGATCCGTGCAATCTCATTTGGCCAGAATTGAAGAAAATCCAAGCAGCTATATGCCTTATTCTCCTTGTTTTCACGGATGGCATGTCAGAACACATGCGCGGAAAGCTAAGAACAAAAGGGCATTCTCGCATCGGTCAATATATATGTGGAAACGATATTCCTCTATAGAGGACAAGAAATTTTGGGGCAATCAGCAAAAAGCGCACGAGAAAATGAAGTATTTTCAAGGACCGCCATAGAATGGACAGATGTTCACTAAAACGGTCAATAATTTTGTCATTCGAGTCTGGCTTGACCCATAATTACTCAAACTGCTCACAAGAAGCGCGAATCCAAAATACTCCCCGCCTCGCTTAGAGACCCGAGTACCTCAAAGTCAGCCTTAAGCATGACTTTTGGCCCCGAAAGTAAAAGAACATCATTTGTCGCTGTTTTTCGACAAGTTTCAACCCATTGGCACTTCCTTTGAAGGAAATTCGAGAGATTATGTTGCTTATAGACATTAGCCCCTCGGTAGAGACAAACGCATTTTCGCAGATGCTCTATGATCCGCAATCTCATTTGGTCAGAATTGAAGAAAATCCAATGGTATATGCCTTATTCTCCTTGTTTTCACGGATGGCATGTCAGAACTCATGCGCATGAAAGCTAAGAACAAAAGGGCATTCCTAGCATCGGTCAATATATATGTGAAACGATATCTCCTCTATAGAGGACAAGAAATTTTGGGGCAATCAGCAAAAAGCGACGAGAAAATGAAGTACTTTCAAGGACCGCCATAGAAAGGATGATGTTCACTAAAACGGTCATAATTTTGTCATTCGAGTCCTGCCGGAACCATAAGTATTAAACTGCCATGGCGAAGCGCCAATCCAAAAAATACTCCCCGCTCCGCCAGAGGCCCGAGTACCTCAAATTCAGCCTTA